>JARVZY010005807.1:20000-28391 GCA_030686995.1 Artemisia argyi
CCTGCCGGGTAACTGAATATTCTCATGTTCCGATTGTCGACAAAAAACCATCAAAGTGCTCCCCTTTTTTTCTAATAATAAGGTACGGCAATAAGTTTTTCAAAGCCCCAACAGGCATGCCCATGGTACCTGTGGAATCAACTGTATGCGTTTGGGTGAAAGTTCGTGGGTTTGGTGTAGTGAAAGAGAACAAGTAGCTTCAGTTACTGAACAGGGCAAGTATACCTAGGAAATCGAGATTGGGATCCCATTGATCCAGCGGAAGCAACGGCTAGGGCATGGACAATAACAGATCCGGAGGTAGACCTTCTACTAAAGTGGAGTCACCACCATATACTGAAAAAGAAGGTAGCAGCTACAGAATCCAGTTGATAACAAGAAGTCTCACTTTACTGGCTGGGAGTTCTACTTTCTACAATCGAGCATAAGCCCTCTTCTACTTGCTTTTCTCCCGTAGTAGCTTCACGTCCTCCCTTTCCTTTTGTATGGTACTAAAACGGAAAAGTGGATGCCCAGATATTGAGGAGTTCTTCCTTCAGATAGAAGCTGGTAATCCAAGCTATCTTGGAGTTTTCTTTTTGAAAAAAAAATGGAAAGAAAGAGCTCCAGGAAATTCCTCTTCTCTTCTATAGTATAAAGATCAAAGAGTTTTTGGGCTTCTTGATAAGACATAAAATAAACATATATATAAAATGAGTCCATAACTTGAACTTCAATTATATCATTATATTAGTGAACCAATCTAGTCCAATCCAATTATTGTAAAATTTTGAAAATATTATCATCTCACAGATGAAGAAGTGAGCAAGTCTTTCTCCAATGGATTCTAACAACGCAGACTAGGCATCTTTATCTGATTTCAATTTCTATATTAGTAATTTAAGCTTCCCCAGTTTCATTGCTATTTTCATTTAGCTGCATTGGCCGTAGAATCAAATAGGTGACTGACCACACTTAAAATAATCGATCGAGACCTTACCTTGGTCTTCCTGCAGTGCTATAGGCTTTTGCCTCTCTCTATGGGCTTCGGGCTAAGGCCCTAGATCCTCCACTAAATCCACCAACTGTGAGACTGAGTGTATTACTTTCTCTTAAGACTACAGAGGTACGTAAAGTAGAGATCCCTCAATTCCACTATCTCTGAATACTTTTCTTTCTGGGTGACCAATCAATTTTTCTACAGAGGGCTTGATCCCGGCGCAGTTTATCTAAATCGGATATGTCGGCGAATATTCTCTTATCTTCTCACCCGAACGGAAATGGGGTTGGGGGAGGGAAAGTGGGTTCCCTTCATCTTCCATATCCCCCTAAGTAAATCTGTCAATCTTGAGACAATTATCGCCTAACTCGCTATACTTTTGAGCCTTTCACAAAAGGAATTCGTCCAGCTCATGGATAGTTTCAACTTTCAAGGCTTGGCTAAACTGAGCTTTCACCTAGAAATCCGGCTTCTATTGAACTAACTTACTTACATTGCAAGAAAGACGAAGACAGAAGGTGCGAAGCCGGTCTTTAGGCCCTAGGAATGAAAGGTCCCAAGATCCTCCCTTCTTTTCTGGGAGGGGCTAGTTGTCTTTGTTCGAGGTCTCTTCCTTCTTGTCTTCTTCAAGCGGGTATCCGATCTTAGTTAAAATAATCACTCTTATTACCTCAAAAGGGAGTTCTATCAGTGACCCAGTTCTTTGAGTCGAGCCAAAGCCTTCTGTTGTGAGTGAAGGAGATTCCGATTAAGTGGGGGAAGGAAAGCAAGCCAAGTACTTCGTTTCGAAAGCCCTCGATCTAGTGCTTATGCGCCAAAGAAGGAAGAAAGTTATACATACTATGGTATTAAATAAAGGTTAGTTAGTAAATGTTCCCCTTACTAGTTCAAGTAAGCAAGTCAAAACTACCTTGCGGGGTCTAGCTTCTTGCCCTGATCTTTACACCCCTGTAAAAAAAAAGAATAAAAAGAAGAGAAGACTGAACTGCATTATTCCCTTGACCCTTAATGAAATAAGGAACTGGTTTGAAAGCTTCACTCATGAGCTATCTTACTAAACTAAAGGAATTCCAGTTTCCTAAACAGCCTAGTCCTAAACAACAGCTTGAGCCGATACAGCTGATGAAAGAAGATCTCCCAAGTAGAAAGGGCCTTAAGGCGTCATAGGGCCGTCAGACTCTTCTCTCTCCGTAAGGCATGGAATAATTACTACTTCCAAAAGCTGTCCTGAGATTTATTACACTTGTAAAAGAAATAAAAGCAAGAGTTCGGGAGTACTTGCTACGTACATGGCTTTCCCTTCGGGTTAGTAGCTCAGTTAGCCTGACATCATTGAATTTCACTCTTGTAAATAGAATAAATGGTTGTTCCAAATTTCTTAATAGTAAAGGATAGGGTACCGAAACTCTATAAGACTACAAGGCGTCATGCTCTATAAGATAGAGACCACGAGGGGAGAAGAACATCATCAAGTTCCTTTTTTCCGGCTACCTATAGGCGAAAGAATTCTACTTTTCTCGGCTGACTATTCATAGGCGAACGAATTAGGCTTTTGAGAAGGACTAAGCAGCAATCTCAGTGAAACGTGAGAGGCTCATTGCGTACGAGCTTCAATAGTGAGAGCTAAGCTAGGAACGGGGAAAGATGAGCAGAGAGGGAAGGACTTTCTAACTGAACTTGACTTACCCATAGAAGGAACAACTTAAAGGGTTCAGGTTTCTGGTTGAATACCTATCCCTGCCTTCTAGCATTCATGCCTCGTCTTTCAGATTGATCTATCATTCCATACCGGATTTCTGATATATCTATCTTTTTGATCCGGATTTCGTATCTATCTTTCTCATATTTGACTGATTTTGTATGCTCATGCCTAATCCTCTTGATTAGACTATCTATGCCTATCTTTCAATCCGGATTTTTTATCCCTCTCTAACCTCTTCAAGGCATGGGAACCCTAAAAAAGCAAAGGAGAGGCTAGCAGCGAAAGCAGATTGATAGGGGGTCACCCGGCTCTTTCTAACTAAAGGTCGGCGTATCCTATCACCTAATCTTTCTAAGGAGCGAGAGCATGGGAAACCTCTCAGATTGAACTAGGCCTTCTGAAGCATACCTTGCATCGTCTAACTGCCCCCGCTAAATCATGATTGAATGTCTCATTTTCCTCTTTCTTCTTTCTGGTCTTTGACACCATTCGTCTGATCATGGCTAAGACTCACTAACATTCTCTTTGCCAGCAGGCTCCCACTTGCAGGTTCCGGGCTTACTGGCCTATAATCCAGATTGATCTATTCAGATTGAGGAAACACCGAGTTCAGGTCTTCTTTCTATGCCCCAACTGGATAAACTCTTAGATTTCTCACTATTCGTATGAAAATGGGGAAACAGTCTTTCTCAGACTCAAATCCTTCTTTGTTTATGCCACGGACTCCCCGAACGGACTTATAGCAGCAATACCAGCCAGAACCTCTGATGAGACCTATCCATCGTACTATCACTCTCCGCTATTAGAGAGGCTTTTCACCCACATGCGGGTCATCCTTCTCTAATACCTGCTATAGGCAAGCTAAAATAAGGGTCCACCCTCATGCTTTAAGCCTATAATAGGGTATAAAGAGGTATCCTTAACGTGGTTTTGACCTAGGTAAAATAGCATTCTATTGGGATAAAAATCCCCTGACATGTATTGGATGAAAGGTCCTAACTCCTAGCAAAGTCATTCTTAACTGTTTTTCCCCTTTCTTATCTGTTTTTCCCCTTACCTTTGCCTGTCTTGAAAGCTTCTGGCCGCGGAGATGCGGAACATTCTTTGCCTCATCTTTCATGCCTACCTACCATGCTAATCAAGATGGAAGATCTCATTTCGAATTTGAGTTTGGAAACTTCCCTAGTTGAAATGGGTAACGTGTTCCGCTGCTTGGACTGACTCTTGCTATTGGAAACATATGCTCCCTAACGGTTTGGGCCCTTCCTTTCGTTTGATTGAGAGCTGGGAAACCTTAATGTGGCCACAAGAATCGCCCGAAGGGCCTTAGCTTTCCTGATAGCGTATGCTTAACTCCGACCTTATCATTCCCGTCGGGTATGAAACCTCCAAGTATGGTTACGCTCCGAGCAGACCAGCAGATCTAATGGATGGACCCCTCATTGCCCGAATAAGAGGTCGATCAAGGAGATATATGAGGTTAGCGCATGTTCGTAGTGATTGCCTCAGATAGAGGAGAATAGATTAGAAAGTTTTCCCTGAGATTTGACCCACCAATGACTACCTATTCTCGCCTGGTGCCTGAACCTTGCTCGTTTACATCTGGATAAGACAATAGGGGTACACTCGAACGATAGAAAAGGAGTTCCTATGGCTAAAGCTGGTCGCCTTTGCATCTTGAAGAAGGAGATGGCACCTCTACTTCAGGTGGTCACTTCATATTCTTCTCCCGAGCTCATGGAATTGACGTAAGCGGTTGGGTGGTCAGGTGAGCCCTAATAAAATTGGCTTAGAAAAGATGAGATAGGGAGTTGGATGATTGATTGGTACCGGTTAATGATGCGATGGGTCCTAATCAATGTGATTGGCATAGTTCACTTTTAGCCTCAGCAACATATAGCCCTTCTCAGGAAACTGGTGTTTCTATGATTGGGGATTAATTCGAGCTCTCTGTCCTAGGATTAGGTCATAATTGTGAAATGAACTCATATATCTTCTTTGGATCCTATTGATACTTACCCAATTCCTTACAATACTCATCGTTTCTTTTTTTTTCAAAGTGAAAGTGAAGTTTATCTTTCTAGCCCCAGGATTTTCCTAGGTTTTCGATTCTCTCTTCATCTAGACCAACTAAACTATCGGTACATAGACGAATCAATGCCAACAAAACTAGCGGTACGCCGACAACTCAATGCCAACAAAACTAGCGGTACGCCGACAACTCAATGCCAACAAAACTAGCGGTACGCCGACAGTGAGAATCTACTGAGCTAGGTGCTATACCCTAGGTCTCGAATCCTCTAATTTAGACAAATCTCAGCGCTCAAAGCATCAGGTTGCCTAAGAGACTAAGCAAACATAGGAACCCTGCTGAGAACGGCGTAGAAATCGGCTCAAGCTATTTGAGATTTCGCCTATTCTATGGTTTTTCTAAGCGCCGCACCGTTGTCTAAATACAGAAAGACCGATCCCCCACCCTATTAGAAGAGCGACAAGCACGACTAGAAAGAAAGGTCAGCCTGTAAAAGGCCCATACCCATGTGAAGTAAGTTAGAGACGGATTCCCCTTTGAGGAAATTTCCTATTTTTGCTTCGTATGGGGAAGCCTGGGGGTACGTGCTTTCTTCGCGAGTCTGTCTGTTGATTGCGCTGTGTCCTATCTGCTCAAGTCAAGCTTTCATTCACTTGCTCATGAACTCGCTGCTTCGCCAGATGCCGATTCTACCGCTGGAGAGAGAGATGCCGATTCTACCTATGTCAACTACACCTCTTTCTTTTCTATTTTCTCCCTTTCTTTCCATCAAATCACTTTCTTTCCATCAACGATTGCCACGTTCAAGCTCTAAGTCAAGAAGTCAAGCCATCAAGAAAGTGAGAAGGTACGCTTTCATCATCCTAAGCTACCTCACCTCAATAAGTACAGTCTATGCCCACGGATAGAGAGAGGGTTAGCCTCAATTTTCTTCCGTTCTCACCCAAGCACTATAAGTGGGGTTGAGATGAGCCCTTCCTTCGGCATCACTGATGAATTGAGGGGGAAGCTAGTCTTGGCTTGTACTAGGAGGGGAGGGTAAGGTATGGTATCTATGTTTAGCATTGACTATCTTTCTCCTTGCTAACGAGATTGCATTTTTCTAGACATCGATCTTTCATATAGCAAAAGAATGATTGCTAGGAAGACTGGTCGTTATTCCCCTTTCGTTCTAGTTAATAGCTCTAGGCAACTACCTAACTACCTAAGAAGAAGGGCCAAGAAAGAGTCTTATGCGGTCTGGTCTGTCCATTAGTTGATAGCTTTCCAGTGTGAGCTCTGATCTTCCTTGCTCCTCAAGGAGTCAATCGATATCCTTTAAGATAAGAGGCTAGCTCCTGTCTTGGTTGGGACAGCTAGCTTATTGTTCCACTGCCTCCCCTTTGAAATAAGCTAAGCAAGAACGCAAGAAAGCCTTCTCGCAAGGAAGCAAGAAGGAAGGCTTTTAAGATGGAAAGCCCCTATTGAGTCAGATTGCTCGCTAGTTTCCATCCTCAACAAGAAGAGCCCCTTCAATCAGTGAAATCTAGAAAGAAGTATCATTTCACCATTAGGGAGAATAAACTTTATCCATTGAAATCTCTGTCATCGAAGGAAAAAAGTGCTAGCATCATTTCTCCATTGGGGAGATAGAACTTTTGAAATTCAAGATCAACTCTTCGAAGGGAAAAGTGAGAGTATCAAAATGCTGTTATATAAGCTATCACTTTTTCAATTCAGATCAACTCTTCGAAGGTAAAAGCTCAAGTGTGAAATTACAGCTATATTGGCATCGACTATGTCTCTCATCGGTTCTCCAGCATGGAGTTCATTCAGTATCGAAGTCAGCTAGCCTTCATTCAATCAAGGCAAGTTCAATGGGATCTCCCTTGTCTCTCAGTCTCAGTTGCAATACTTGTACATGAAAGGCAGTGAAATACCATTAAATAGAAAGAGGATTGAATATCTCACTTCAATACTTCAAACTGTATACCTTCAATATCGAACATCTCCGAGCAGTTCTAATGCCATACCGATGGAATTCCTATCCATTAGTCAACTTCGACAGCAAGTACCGTTTCACTTGTCTAGATGTCCACATCTAAACTTGTACTTATATGCAATACCGAAAGAAGTCGGGTAGTGCCCGCGATGGACTTGCCTTTCCGGCTAAGTACTTGACTTCAAAGACAGCTAGCTACTTTCATGAAATAAAGAGGATTTGTACCAAAAGAACAGGCTTTCTACCCCCGGATAGAGAGAGGGTGAATGCTTTGGTCAACGAGGCTTACCGAAAGACCTTTGCCGTAACTCAGAGAAGGACGCTCAAGCAGAATACGACTCTCGCTAAACAAGAGCTGCTAAGCTGATCACAACTTCAACAACAGCAAGAAGACGACTATAAGAGCAAGAAGACAACTATACTAGCCCGCTGAAAGCTTTGAACATTCTCCTTTCTAGGGTTCCTAGCAGGTTAGAGAGAGAAATTACTACTATAAAAGGAAGAAGGTAATCCAAGAAGAAGGTAATCCAATTAGTAGAATGCTGCTTTCTATCGCTTGTTCACATTCAAGCATGACTTAGTTCAGAGTAGGCAAGGGGAAGAAGAGAAAGGGCTTTTTAGTCAACAATCAAGACCGTGGGAACATTTCTTCGCTTTATAGGTACCCCACTATATACTACTCATTGCCTTTGAGCTGGGAAAAGCATTTACCTGGAGTTGGCTATTCCTTCTGAAGCAAAGGAAAGATGCCTTTCTACCAAGACTAGCTTCCTCTTTAAGACTACTCTTTTTCGACTAGTGAGTTGTTGCTGTCACTGAACTCGTTTACTGAAAGACCTTTCGAACTATAGTGCATCAAATAGCTCCTTATTGTAAGGAAGACTGTTCACCAGGTAAGGGAAAGGCCTTGGACTGCTTGCTCCTAACTCAGTACAGCACTAGCTAAGATGCTTTTTCATAGCCAAGATAGCAATTCGAAAGTGAACAAGTGTAGTGCAGTGAGCGTACCCGAGATAGATCTGAACCGACGGTTGCGGAGAATAGGTGCAACGGGGAAGAATGGGAGCTGGAAGAGACTATAGTAAGAAGTGAGGGATGGAAAGATCTCTAGAAAGCAATAGAAAAAGAGAAGGTCAAAGTGAAATAGCTAAAGATTGAATCTTGCTAAAGCTATAGCTAAAGAAAGAGCTAATTAAGGATGATATAGCTCAGGATGCTGATGACTTGAGCACAGAGAGATGGGAAAGCTATCCTGACAACCAAGGGAAAAGCAATAGAGAAGGGAAACCTTCCGAGTTGAAGACAAGACTGACTTCGGCCTCTTTCATCAATCTACTAGGCCTACCTTCAATCCTTTCTTACGTAAAAACGTTGATCTGATGACCTACTCTCCTTTCTCTTTACAGACTCAACAAGAAGGGGATCTTCTTTCATACAATAGGGCATACTACCAGTAGACTGATAGGAATACATGCTTATGGGGAAAGAGAATGGTTTGAAGATAGCTATCAACTACTTGTCTTCTCTATCGGTAGTAGCCTCAATCTCCTGCATTCAGAGATAGATATAGAATCTTTCCCTGTAGGTTTCTTGCTTACAGTGCTTCGCTTCAATCAGACTTCGAGCCACTTCATCTATGCCATCAAACTCTTCAAAATCAGACTCCGTTGACTTAGAACTCTTGCTGGATATGCGCA
>JARVZY010005809.1:15000-22500 GCA_030686995.1 Artemisia argyi
ATCTATTTAAACCATGATCATGAGCAAGTACATAAATATACTCCTGAAAGATAAGTGGATATAAGAAAGAGTGTTGTTGAGATCTATCTAGCCCTAAATAGCTTTGGAATTTCTCCATTTGAAATTCTATTTAAATGAAAGGTAGAGGATTTTTGGGATTATAAATGATACATAGTGCGATACAGTCAAAACAAGGTATTATAGTACAAACCAAATAGATACCTCGGATACAGATAAACTTATCAACGGATTCTCTATCCTCTCTTTTTCCATTTAAATTTAAGTATTTATGTTCGTTTTCATTATAGGATAACAAGATGATTAGAAATCCTTTACTTTTTTCAACCTAATCGCTCTTTTGATTTTGGAAATTTTTTATCAATATACTGTTTCTTATACACATACGTTTCCATTATGAAATGGAGAATGATAATATTTAGGATTCATTAAAAAATCAGGAATACATTCCTGGGAGAAAGCCTTCCCGTATTGGGCACTAATATTTTTTTAACGTCTAATTAGATCGGGTAATCGTTCAAATTAAGAACGGAAGCTCGTTGCTTTTTCTTTCCCTAAAAAAAAATGAAATGAATTGAAGCTTTGGGGCCCTATCCATTTATTAATTCGACCCAACTTGAAATTGACTTTAGTTTCCTACCTTTCAATAAATTAAAGAAGGCTTTGTACCGAGCCGGAAAGAATAAAATATTCTCAAAACTCTTAATTGATACGACATGCTATTTTTTCCATTCATTCCCTTTCAGGATCAGTCGTGGTCTTCCAAACTTTACCGATGGTATGGACGAATCCCTCGCTTCATCTAAATGTGTAAAAGATCCTAGCCGCACTTAAAAGCCGAGTACTCTACCGTTGAGTTAGCAACCCAAATAGAAAAAGGGGTATGTAGATACAATCAGAATAAAAAAAAATTATTAAATCAAAGCATTAATCTACGAAATAAAAAATAGAAAAAAATTTCTAATCTATTTGGAACATAAAAATGACTAAATTAGATGAAAAAAAATTCCCGATCAAAATAAATAAAGAAATGTAAAAAATGCTAGACCATCCCCTATTTCTATGTTATACACTTTTTCAATCAAAAATCCGGGTATCAAATCCAACGAACCCATCATTTGAATCAACAGGTAAAAAAGAAAACCTATGGGACGGAAATAAATAGAACTGCTTATCACGATGAATTATATTTGTTCGATACAATGTTGTCAATATAAACGTTAAGAAAGGAATACGATGGAAAAAAAAAACAAGAACTTAAATTGAAAGAATAGTAAAAAAGGGACTTGTGTTGGATTGGCACTGCATATACATATATACTAAAAATTTTAGTTTAGATGGAGAATAAACAAAGAAGAAGTAGAAAAAGTATTTATGCAATCAAGAGTGTATTGAATCCATATAGAATAAAGAACTTCGATTCCTTGTTTCTTACTTGATATTAGAGGTCGAATGAAAACCATCCAATTGCAGGTAATGCCAAAATAGTTCTATTTTGTGAGGATGAATCAAATAAGGGTTTCCTTAGAAAAGGATTCTATCAAAAAAGATTCTATCAAAAAGGATTCTATAAAAACAATGATAACTAGATACGAATAGAAGAAGAAAAGAAGGAAATAAAAAAACATAGTATAGAAAAGATATCCAAAATGATATAGAAATCATTATCCTACCCTTATTTTTTATTTCCTTAATTTAATTGAATTTCATTTGATTAGGGCAAAACCTCTGCCTTTTTTAAAATATCCTGAACAGTTCCTGTAGGTTGAGCACCTTTTTCAAGGAAATAGAGAATAGCGGGAACGTTTAAATAAGTTTGATTCTTGATCGGATCATAAAAACCCACTTTCTGAAGATCTCTTCCTTCTCTTCGGGATCGAACATCAATTGCAACGATTCGATAGACGGCTCATCGGGATAGATGTAGATGAAAAAGAACCCCCCCCCCCTAGAACCGTATAGGAAGTTTTCTCCTCGTACGGCTCGAGAAAAAATGATGTTTTGTCTATGGATAAAATTAGAATTAGAATAAATAGAAAATCTGTAAAATGAATTATTCTATAATATAATTTCAAATTTCAATTTAACTCATAGTCATTTTTATTTAGCTGCGTTGCTGAAAAAAAATCATTTGTACTCATAACTCAAGTTCAATAATATAATAATAATAATTCTCAAATATATTAAAGATTTTTAAGATATTTTTTTATTGAGTGGTCTTTAACCCACCGTTTTTGTCTCGTTTAAAATTTATTTGGATTCTTTATTCGGATCCGTGAGACAATTGAAGTGGTGTTTCCTTGTTCTGGGATCCTTTATTTTTGTTTTAAATCATTGGGTTTAGACATTACTTCGGTGCTTCTTAATCCTTTCAAAATGGTAGCAACATACCCCTTTTGGGATTTCTTTCTATCAAAGAATCATACCGAGGTTGATTCATGCGCGATACACTGTCGATCGAAAAAGTTTTAGCCGTTCCAACAATTTTGAAAATTTGTTGGAATGGAATCCTTTCGATTTCTATATCGAAGATATACTTACGAAGTTGTTCCAATTTATTAATTGGCATTAACCCTAGATCGTTGCCCCTGAGAAATTAATAAATACTTTCTACTCGAGCTCCATCATGAACTATTTACATTAGAACCCAATAAAAAAAGAAGGGTTCTAGTAGAATAGAACAAACGACGTCGAGCCAAGAGCACCTTCATTCCTATATAAAATGGTGGATGTAACAATAAGAATCCACACCGGATCATGTCCTTCAAGTCGCACGTTGCTTTCTACCACATCGTTTTAAACGAAGTTTTACCATAACATTCCTCTAATTTGGAACCAGTATGGAATTGATTCAATTATGGAATCATGAATAGTCATTGGTTCAGTCGGTACAGAGACATAGTTATTTATATTTAATAGAGAATATCTACACAGATAATAAAGATTTTTCTGAATAAATTTTAGCAAAATGCCGTCTTTTTTTGTCTGAATATAACATTTTTCTATAAATCTCTATCTCAAAAAAATATCTAACAGAAATATTAAGAAATCCAAATATAGAAATAACATAACTAACAGAAATCGCACAAATAAAATAAATAAATAAATTCTATTTGACTCTGCCTCTTCAAGTGACTCAATAAGATAGACTGACCATTTTCAACTTCCCAACCTAGAAGGAATCATTACAAATCTTGATAGTTGAAAAAGTTTTCTACTTCTACATCATTCTTTGAGTCAAGTTTTACTCCTTTTTATTATCATAAAAAAGCAAGATCTCTCTTTCTTTTCAAATGGAATTGTCAATGATGCAAAGCAAATAAGCTAAATAGATCGAACAATAAAAAGAAATATCATTGTTAAATATTTAAATTTTCATATTTTAGGGATGCAATTTAGTTTTCACAAAAATGGAAACACTATTGTCACTGAAATAGGATAACCATACATACCTATAGGCTAAGCACTTCCTCGTTTTATATGTATTTTCATATTTTTTTAACCTGAGGTTAAGTAATCTTTTTCCAACTGTGATCTATGCCCCATTTTCTATGGGTCACAAAAGGGTTCAGTTACTTTTGCATGTCATTTGAACTCGATTTAGTTTGGTTTGTGAAAAAGTCAGATATGATTCCGCGAAGAATAAAAAAAGTCTATCCAAACCTTGAAACAGAACCTTGTTGAACAAAAAAGAAGTATTAGAATACAATGGATATGCTCTGGGACGGAAGGATTCGAACCTCCGAATAGCGGGACCAAAACCCGTTGCCTTACCGCTTGGCTACGCCCCATTTCTATTTTTATTGGATACTTATACTATTAAAGAATAATATTGGTATTAAGTGTTCGTCAATTCCAGTCCAACTATAGAAAATCTTTATTCTTTATAGAATCTATTATAGATTCGTGCTAGGATTTTGGCATGTGTATCTCTAGAATTAATTCAATGGAATTTATTGATCATTACATATAATTCAATTAAGATATTGTATGAAAGTATGATTTCTTCTATTCTCCTTTGAGAATCGGAGGATTTTTGATTGAGCGGAAAAAGAAGGATTTTTTGTCTACCTTACTTTACTTCATTTTTCCTTATATCAATAACTCAATCAAAATGCAATTATCTCGACGAAAAAAATGTCTGTTATGCTTAATATCTTTAGTTTGATCTGTCTTAATTCTGCCCTTTATCCGAGTAGTCTTTTCTTGGCCAAATTGCCCGAAGCCTATGCTTTTTTGAATCCAATCGTAGATGTTATGCCAGTCATACCCCTGTTCTTTTTTCTTTTAGCCTTTGTTTGGCAAGCTGCTGTAAGTTTTCGATAAGATCTTTAATACTATCCTAGAAAATTCATATTTATTCGAGAAAAATTATAACAATTGATAAGATCAAATAAGTCTGACAGTATGAACCTTCGATTCAAACATTGAAATTCTCGGATAGCCACGAGACGCCCTATTTCCTGATTTTAATCCTTTTTACGGCGAAATACCTTATTAGCTTCGGGTCCCTTACAATATCTAATTTGGGTATGAAAGTGATTTGTGGTAATCAAAGACTCTGATTACAAATTTCAACTTCATTTGAATTTCTGAACATTCTTTTCTATTTCTAGAATTCTTTTCTTGGTGTCAAAATAGGATATGTGATATAAAAATGGAGGATCTATTGTCTTTTCTCGTTTTTCTTTTTCAAAAAATGATCTTGGAGGTTGTGTAATGCTTACTCTCAAACTTTTCGTTTATACAGTAGTAATATTCTTTGTTTCTCTCTTCATCTTTGGATTCCTATCCAATGATCCAGGACGTAATCCTGGACGTGAAGAATAATTTTTTTGTTTTTATTGCTTGATTTTATAATTTTCTTAAGATTTTTTTTAGCTATTCCACACATTTAACAAGGAAAAAATAAAAAGGGGTTTGCAAAATTTGAAAGAAAAAATGGAAACTCATCAACGGAAACGGAAAGAGAGGGATTCGAACCCTCGGTACGAATAACTCGTACAACGGATTAGCAATCCGCCGCTTTCGTCCACTCAGCCATCTCTCCCAATTGAAAAAGATAATTACTATGTTACATTACACATCAAGTAAGGATTAAAGAAAGTATTTCTTTCACATTCTTTATCGTTATTATATAATTAGCAATTCAATTTAGATGCTCGAAAGATCCAAATAGAAAGATAAATAAAGAACACCTTCTTTCTTTTATTTTGTTCGAAGTGCCTTTTGGGCCTGGCCCGGTCAATACCCAGCCAGGCCTTTTTTTGTTCCAACGAATTCCCTTTATTTATAGGCAACATACTATAATATAAATAGCCAATTTGGTATCTGTATAAGAATATCCGTTCTGGGGTTTACATATACCTATAATTTTTGTTATAATGGAAATTGAGAAGGATTTTTGATTAAAAAAATAAATTAAGTATGTATCAAAAAATTTTTGCTTATTCTTATGTCATTAGGCAAACCAAAATTGATATTCAAATCCAAGAATAATTCACGAATTGTCAGTCAATAAATAGTTAATGGTTCCCATAAATTTAGGCTTTTTGAGTGAAAATATACATTTGATTTTTCAATATAAAAGTGAGTGGAAGTTTGTGTGTTTTGAGATACTATACAATCAATCGAAGGGGCAGATCAAATACAATCAAAAGGGGAAAAACGGTTTCTTTTCTAATTTTTTCTAAATTTAGAAAAAAGGATTAAAAAGGGATGCAAGTACAATAAACTCAAGTTTACTAATACAACTCAAAAAGGGAAATTTTTATCCTATTGTGTATCGTTTTGGCGGCATGGCCGAGTGGTAAGGCGGGGGACTGCAAATCCTTTTTCCCCAGTTCAAATCCGGGTGCCGCCTCATCAACAAACGAATCGAAATCTCTTGTTCTGTTCCGCTATTTTTTTATGTTCTGGGGATTTTGTAAAAGATTGGAAATCTTTGAATCTAAAATTCAAAGAAAGATTATAATGGTCGAAGCAAGACTTCCAGATTCTCTTCTACTGCTAATGTAATGTCTATTGATTGGGTCTTGAATTACATTGGATAACCGGCCGAGAATTCCACTACTAGTTGGGAAAGTACTTTCTATACTGTAATCTACATATATAGACTCGCGAGAATCTCTGAGTGTTCAGGCATTCAATCACTATTAGATTGAGATTGGATAGATAATTTACCTTTTATAGAAAATAAAAAAAAAAGCCCAAAACAATTTTTACCCCTCGTCAAGAGTATAATATACTATATCCCAACTCCTTCAGAGAGACAATCGGGAAAGGGTACGGATTATAAATCATATAGGAATTTTTAAAATCCATTTATTTGATTGATTCATCAATAGTGTTCGCCCAGAATCCCTTTTTGACTCTGGACCATTCATTCTACTATTATTAGTGAGCAATAATGGAATAATTCTATCATAGAGATAAGGGACATAATTCACATGGATATAGTAAGTCTCGCTTGGGCTGCTTTAATGGTAGTCTTTACTTTTTCCCTTTCACTCGTAGTATGGGGAAGAAGTGGACTTTAGAAGCACTCCTAATTTAGTTGAGAAATGAAAAGGTATCAATTGTTTTATAGATCGTTCTGCAACGCATTCTTTATTTAAATTGAAATAATTTTCAAATAAAAATATCTTCATTTCGAAATTCCATTAGATTCTAGTGGAGAAATGTATTCTATAACAGTAAAACAATTATTTCAGATTCATTGGAAGTTTTCAGATTCATTGGAATATAAATATATATATATATATAAATGTATGAAAGAAAAGATTGGGTCCTACGTCAATTCCAAATATGGATTAATAACTACATATATTGAATTGAAGATTGAAGATAGAAGCTAATATAGCATACCCTTTTTATTAGAAAGTCAAGTACAACTTTATACACTACTATAACACTAATAGAGAGTATGGTAAGTAATAAAGCAATTTCTTACTTACCATACTCTCGGATCTCATAGAATATCGCCGATTATAGCCCCTTGATTTCAGCAAAAATAGAATACTTTTCTTTTGATTTCTTCAAAGAATTCAGAAGTCGAGTTTCATTTAAAGTAATTAATTAATTATTTTGACTTACTGTTTTTACGTAAATTATAAGTAGAAAAGCAGTAGGAACTAAAATGAACAGTGCAGTAGCAATAAATGCAAGAATATTTACTTCCATAATCTCATCGTTTTTTTTTATTTCACAATACAATAACTCGGGATTTAATCCCATAGAGATGATAAATCTTTCACCTGTCAATTCAATGAATGCATTACCTATCGATGATATTGAATCGGATCAATATCATGAATAACAATATCTGAGCTATTAAATTAATTAGTCGTGGAGAATTAATAGTATATAACATATGAAGATCTTTTATCCATACCGAATCCAAGATAGGATTCCCGGACCAATCAAAAATTCCTTTATTTATCCTTCTTTTCTGTTCTTTCTTTTCTATAACCTACCTTAGGT
>JARVZY010000640.1:0-24654 GCA_030686995.1 Artemisia argyi
GTTTGTTTAATTGGGGGATTTTTGGAGGTTTATAATAAAGTGAGAAAGTTGAGTAGATAAGTAAACGGGATGGTGGTCCCCCTTCATGTGGGATCAATGTTAGTGGAAAAGCATTTGCATTGTTATATGAGCTTTGCTAAATCCTCATACTAAATTATCCTACAAATCCTCCTACACACAACAATATTACATAGTTTTTCTCCACTCATTCTCTCTCTGCATCCAAACCGTTAAATCTGCCACTTGGAAGGATCCTGTGAGTAGGCGGTTTTGTAGGCGGATTTAGTAGGAGGATTTAGCATTTTTGTAGTTATATTCCCTATAGATGTAAATTGTTTGACTTTTACTAAGAGATGTAAACTGTTTGACTTTTACTAACGGATGGTAGATAGCCCAATAATTTTTTACAGTGATGTAAACTGCGAAAATTTGCAAATTATGTGTTTTGCAGTTTATTAAGTTAAAAATTTTCTATCGTCAAATTATACATCCTTTGAATTCGATGCCTTACACATCCTTCTTTGATAAACTGTGAAAATCTAAATGTAGGTTTTAGAATGTTCTTGTGAAATAGAAATGCTTAGAAAATTGGAAATGGAAATATAACATTTCTTAAGTCGAAATTATCTGTAGTAAAGTTATACGCCCTTTTGAAATTATTCAGTATATGCATTACACATACTTTTTGGACGACAGATTGTAAGAATATAAATGTATGTTTTGTCATCAAGAGTTCATCTTGTAAATTGTGATATTCCCATAATTTCAGGGTGAATGATTTGTTGGCGATTAGTCGAGGATTGTCAAGGAACCCAGCAGCAGTGTTTGTGGTCATCTTGGGGTCAAATAAGAGAGATTTTCAGTTAGATGTTGTGATTATCGAAAAATTTATGCAGATATTATATTTTGACTTGTTTCTTTTGCTTTGGTCACAAACTGTTACGCATGTGGTTGATGGCACAAGGATACCTTATTAGGATAACTCTTGTAATGTTTAGGATATGTGTTGGAGTCATGTTAGGATATGTGTCGGAGTCATGTTAAGATAAGTATTTGTGTTTATATGAGATTATCTCATAAGCGTCTATTTAAGGTTTCGTATCATTAATGAAAATTAATTAAGTTTGAGATCAATAATTCTCTTGTACTTCTTCTCTTTCTTCTTAAGGAGCTGGCGTCCACTTGAAGTGGTGCCTACTATCGATACAACCTTAACGGGTCGTATCACAAACTATCTTATCGTATATGCTTGGTTGAGTTCTCAAATGTTTATTAGATTCGGAGTTGATGTGATCACTTTTGCCAAGAGTGAAAAGATTTTTCGTTCAATCTGATTCGGACAATGAAGTATCAGATTATAATAAATTGTATTGTATAAGAAATTCTTAACTTTTTTATTAACATAATAAGGATGCTTGTTTGTTTGTTTGTTGTTTATGGTGGTGACCAACTAGATACTAATGCAAGGTTAATAAAGGTTCAAAAGATCATGCAGGGTGAACATAGGTTGAGAATGGGGTTGGTTGATGACATGGTTTAAGTATATCGACCGGTTGAAATGATCTTTCGTGTTAGCAAGTAATAGGTTGAGAATGGGGTTGGTTGATGACATGGTTTAAGTATATCGACCGGTTGAAATGATCTTTCGTGTTAGCAAGTAATAGGTTAAGAGACAGTTTTCACCGGATCACTAATGGTGGTCTAACCTTCAAGTATGCCACCTTTTAAAGGTTATTCTCGTCATTTGTTATCCTGGCGGCTTTAGCATGTCCCTCATATCACATTCAGTTTTACAGTTACTGGTGTGGCCGTTATGAATTGATAGAGTTGGTTACGGTTTAAATGAGTTTGATTTGAGCACGATAGTTGTATTGGTTTAGCACGTCCATATTTTTATTGGTTCTTGTTTGATTTGATTTGATTTTTTTAATTTTTAAAATTTTTTTGTTCAAACACCTTACAATAACATATTCCAGTGGATTCTTAAACGAAACAATTCAAGACCGACTTCCATGAAGCAAAATATAACTTGAATTAACTCAATTTTACATAAATGGGTTCAAGTTCAGTCGTAATTTTTCAACAATCTCAACTCGTCTGACATCAACCAAGGTCGTGTGGTCATGCTCATTAATATTGTAGTAGTGCTGAAGCCTGAAAATCACAACAAGTGACGTATTATCAGGTGATGTTCACTAGATACATGTCAAAACTATAAAGTTTCAGAATTGATATTTCCGTACAAGAGCAAATATACACAAAGGCGCACATATATTGAAAAAACGACAACGTAGAAAATATATAAAAATTATTAGATACATAACAGAATTTTCCAAATAGCTACAAAGATACGAGTTCAAAACTAATAACATAACAAAGCTAAAACTTCACATATATCACATAGCGAAATCAATCTTGGTCGTCACCACTACTAGTATATCATCAAATCGCCATTACAGGGACTTCATCGGTGGATTCTAACCCGACCCAGTTTATCAAAGAGAACAAGAACTCCCTAAAGCTGACCTTACCATCCTTGTTCCAATCCATTTCTTCTGCATTCACATACACACAAAAAATCAACATACAAGATGGTAACTTTTTGTTACTTAGATTCGCGAAAACAATTTGTAGTGAGGCTAAGTAGATTTACTAAAACGTGTATTGGTGATATGTGTCGGTGATTTCTCCGTTGGGAAGTCTTCATTCATTGCCTTCATCATGTCCTTCTTGTTCAGTTTTCCATCACCGTTTTTATCAAGAAACAAGAAAGCTTCGATGATGGTATCAAATGTTGCTTTGAGCTCGGGTGACCCCACTGTTGATGTCTGAAACAATATTCTCTTTTAGTTTGATTTTATCGACAATTATATCAAAACGGGTAATATTTGGACAGGTTGGGTTGACCCAAAACACTGTTGTCAAAAACTTCAATTTTTATAAATATCTATTTTTTTAAATAATCTAGTCCTAATATGCATATAAAAAAACTTGAACTTTCGGCACATTTGACCCATTGTAGATAACACATGACAAAAATCGGCCCACTCATAAGTAAATGGGTTGAAATTGTCACCTTTATCAATTACTATAAACGAGAAGACGGTCATTTACCACATGAGATGAGGAAGGACCGTCTAAGAGATAAATGAGACACAGAAGAACAATAAACTCGTTAAACTGTATCCCGTTGCTCCCATCCACATCACATGACTCAAAAAGATCTCTAATCTCCTGCTCGGTACAATGAAATTCCAGCTTCTGTAAGCATCTCTTTAGCTCCTCGTTATCAATGGTCCCATTTGAATCTTCATCTGCAGAAAAGCAAGCAGCTTTAAACCACACGGAAGAAGGCAAAAATAAAGATAAAAGTACTAATCTTTTTTAACTAGTAAGACTTACCGTATAGTTCAAAAACACCTCGAATCTCCTTTAGTCCTTCTTTGAACCACGGGAACCTTAAGATAATGCTATCAATAGATCTGAAACTGGTTTGACCATGTATGCTGTTCTGTTTGACCTCCATCATTTTTCTTTCGAGCTTATTGTCTAATCTCTCGTATCGGTTTTGTGAATTGCAACAACATAATATAACTCCAACTTTGCTGGATAACGACTTGAAAGAAGGGCTTGTGTGAGATGTACCTTCAACAAACCGATTCATAAACCACCATACATCATACATGATCATATAAATATGCAAAATCTCGTATACAATGCCCTTTAAGTTAAGCACTAGAGTAACATATCCATTTCAAGAATATCATACTATATGAGATGCTTTAAGCCTAATCAAGAATAATAAAGTAAGAATAACTGAATAAATTTTTGGAAAAAATAATAAGAACCTTACACATTGAAGCTTTTATGATTTCAAGATGAGATAAGAATTGAGAAATTTAAGTATTATGGTAAGAAATGCAAACTTAAATAGAAAATATTGATGGAATGTGGTTTTTAAAAAGTGATTGACAATGGTAGTACTTGAGTTCTTGTGGCTTTAAAATATAAAAATTGTTCCACTTATGCTCATAATCTTGAAGGTGGATGGGTCAATGATGGGCCGATGTAACAAAGGCCCCCCACCAATAACATTTCCATCATTTAAACCACAACAACAAAGATACCGAATCCCGCAAGAGCTGGGTATGGGTGAGGTATAATGACAGATCATACCCTTACCCTTGGGTAAACCCGAGAGTTAGGAGACTGCTTCTGGAAGACCTCCGGATTTCCATCATTTAACCAAAGAAAATAATCTTTAGAAGTAAAATTTTATGTACCCACACACCTGTAAGAGCAAGTGAAATAGACTACGAAAAGTAAAACATCTTGAATTGATTAAAGATAGTCTTTGCAAGGTTACAGATGGTTAAGAACCATCGATTCAATAGAACAAAACCAGACCCGCAAAACGAATTCAAAGAAGAATACATTCCTGAGATAGAAAGATGCATCAAACTATCCGGACATCATCCATTCTGCTTGTGGCAGTGAGTTTCCGCCGTTGCTGAACATAGCCCGGTGTCTTTTCTTCATGCCCATGGGTGAAACGGGGTTGCTGCTTGATGTCAAGCAGCTGTCAATGCTAGGTGCAATTCCGTTTTCAAGATAAGCTGTGACATCAGGAAGTGACGGGATTGGGATAACAGATGGCGGACAGTCATTTGCTACCTTGATTGCGAGTTCCGAGAGCTCCTCTCTAGCTGCATCTAGACCAGCGGTTGCAACTGCTTGATCGTTTAGAGCTTTGCATGCTTTTTCCAAGATTGATTGAAGGTACTTTCCTTGTGCTTCTATTCGAAGCTGGAGCCGACGTTGAACCTGAAAATAGTTGGTAGGTTTAAAGACAGAATTTTGATCAAACATGTGAAACTTTACAGCAAAAAAAGAAAAGAAAATGGTATTCTTTTGCTAAAACTTTTCAAATTGAGTAGAGCCATCTCAAGTAGGATAGAAAAAAAAAAAGAATGTAATGATTAATTTGTTTTCGAGATTGAAAAAGGGAAAAATAAGAAAGTGCTGTGTTTTATTTATTGTCCGTGTTGATATGTACAGTGAAAAAGGGAGCTATCATATTTACAAATACACCCTTCCTGTGAAAGGGTAATTGTGTCATTTAGCATACCAGTCAATAAACTACAAAAATGTTGATCTGAAAAAAGAGGTATAGGAGTCAAAACAGATAATTTTGTACTGATCGAGTTGACCCGAAACATTCTCTATCAATTTATATAAGCAATTTGTGCGTTAAATATTATTACAAAAATTATATTCTACGACAAGAATCTATAGTTTTTTTTTAATAAAGCAATTTAGACCCATTCATTAGTTTTCTGAATTTAAATATAGTATTTCGGCCACTTTCAACCTGCCTGACCCGTTCAGCCCAGTTAGACCCATTCATAGGTAAACAGGTCATAGTCACCACCTTATTAAAAATTATGAAAAAATAATAATAATAATAATTAGCTGCAAGAAACATGCAATGTCAATGAAGTAACCTCTAGCTGCTCATGCAATCTTCGTTGGACTTCCATCTGCACTCTCAAAGCTTCTGTAACCTGGAAGCCACTGTTGGAAGAAGCAATTAACAGGGTTAGCACAAGTGATAATACAATCACATATGTTATATGTTAATTGTAAATTACTTCAAAGAGAACATACTCGTTTGAATCTTGTGGCATCATTCTTGTTGATGATGTTGTGGATGAACCCGTGTCCTGGCTCTCAGCAATGCAAGATGCTACAAGTCCAACAATTAATTAGTAGTGATTGAAGATCGTAACTGAATGAGCTAATATTGGTAAAGTAAAACTACTAAATAAGCTTTTTTTTCGAGCAATGGTTTCTTCCCTTAGCATCTTTATGCTAAGATTTAACCAACCAACTTTCATTATTTTATCAATTAAATCCGTTAACTTTATATTTGGGGTATGCAATCCGTGAAACTTTTTTTCTACTCACAGAAAAAATATGAACAAAGTTAAAGGATTATACCGCCAATAAGTTCAAAGCTTTGCAGTTTGACCATATTATCCGCAGCAAAAAAATACTAACTTTATACATCTTCAAAGATAGTAGTAAGTTTTTTTGCTACTATTTGGTAATCACGTTTTACACTATAATTGCCAAACTAGCCAGTTTCAAAAACTTTACGTGACGTAAAGAAGTATAGTTATCAAATTGGACCTTTTTAAAATGTATGCACCTATTTTATGGAAAATCCCCAAAAATATCGAAAAACCCAAACTTGGTGTGTGGGAGAGCTAATAAATGCTAAACATCGGAATTGGTGAGGTCATTACCATCTTTGGAATTTTCTGTGAACTCTTTGCAAGATTGCTTTCCTAGCCGATATTTCTACAAGAATATACACAACATGAGAAAAAATCGGGAGTTATTCGTGAAAATAGACTTTAATGCATGTACCTATGGATGTTTGGATGTGCCTTTTAAAAGTAATGATTTGAAAAGTGACAACTGCACACCACATTTATTATAGTTCCAGATTCTGTTGATCTGATAATTTATTCACATGACCACTTTCAAGTGCATGCCCAAACATGTCTATGGTGATTGGAAGATCATGAAATCAACTAACCTGAAGATGTGACTTCAAATGATAAAGGGTAAGGCCTTTTACGCCCATAGTCCTCATAATTGTCTTCGGAGTTGCTTCTGCAAAAGTGTAAGATATATGATATTTTGGGTTATTCATTGCGTTGACTACGTAAAATTTACAAGTGGATTTGATATACTACAAAACCTACAAAATTTCTTTATACCGCCATACCCAACAGAGAACAAATTATTAACGCAAGATCCTAAAGAATTCCTGATGATAATTTCCTTAGAGCCGGGTGCTATCAATATATGTAAACATAACGGCATCTTTAAAAGAAAAGTAACAAAACAGTCAATTCACCACACACGGAAGATATACACTAAGAGTCCGACAAAAATAGCATTAACGAAATAGTATGTGGCGAAGGGTGTAGAGATATAATCAATTAATCACTTGTTATCGTTTATAAACAACCGACGGCCTAAATGGGTTATGACATGTTGTTTAACACAATTAATACATATCTTAACACAATATTATAATATCGAACAAAGAAAGAATCTTCTCTTCATGTAGTGACAAACAAAAAATCATTCATAAATTTGTCACCGTTTAGTCGCTCACGGTTGACCGAGTAAGAACGGCATCAAGTGGTTCCAAATTTGTACTTTTGATTATAATTGTGTAACAACAATTAAATAGCAATAAGAAAATAACCTGTCAATAACGGACGTATTAAATGTGCTTTTAGATATTCAAGTTTGAAAAACGGCTACGCAGTTGCTCTAGGTAAATTTATTATTATCATAAATGTATATTTTTCTTACTAACCCTGAGTCCCCCAACTTTAACCACCTAATTTACCCATTATCTTATTCTAAAACCTTCTTCTTCTGGTTACAATAATCACTACAGAAACGCATATCTGAACACCCTTAAGACCTAAAATAACTACCATGTCCCCCTCCATACTTTGACTTCCAAACTCAACCCTAATGCAACCTAAATAAGAATCCTAGATTTATTCCCCGGTTTATTAAGCACTAACTCCACCATCAATCAACAAATTAGTTATTAAAATAAACTTTTAGCCTAAATTAAGCTCTTATTAGTCCTAACCTAACTACTAATATCCCTCCTTTACACCGGAAAGGTTGAAATAAACCTTAAAAATTTTAGAGTCAACCCTAATGCTTTACAAACCAAAACCTAAATTAAGATTTTATACTTTTCACCAATTTATCTTCAACTTTTCTATAAATGCATGGCGTTTGGATTAGCTTATGTTCCGGCCTCCGGGCATATGGGCTTATTTAAAATTGAAAAAGCTCATAAGCTCGCTTTTTTAATTTATGACCTTATCGACTTGAGCTTATGACTTATGTAAGTTCATAAGCTCAACTTCCTAACATCATAACTCATAATCCAGAAAAATCAGGCTTGCTCATATGACTGAAAAATAAGCTAATCAAAATGCCTCCTACACTATCTACCTCCACAAATTTACGCCTTATAGACTACTTAAACCTTAAAAATAAGCACAATTTATATATACAAAAGTAACGAGATAAAGTACTAACTGTCAGGGCCACCAAGTTGAGTAACAGCATCAACAAATCTTTCATGGAGTTCCGCAGTCCAACGGAGCCTGGGTTTCGGGTCAGTAGTCAAAACCAAACATGGATCACCAACAAAACCCGACCCATCTATTTGACCCGGATACTCACCATGCCCTAAATTACTTCCATCCAATGATATTGAATGCATCCCTGAATACATTTCTCACTTCAATACACAAAACCCAAATGAAAAAATAAAAAAAGCCTTTTTTTTCAAAATAACAAAAACCCAGATGAAATTAAGCCTTCATTTTAGAAAATAACAAAAACCCAGATGAAAAGACTTAATTTTTATGAAAACTAACACATACCCAGATGAAAATAGAGCTTATTTTTTAAAAATAACAAATACCCAGATGGAATTAGAGCTTATTTTTGAAAAATGACAAATACCCAGATGGAATTAGAGCTTATTTTTTAAAAATAGCAAATAACCAGATGAAATTAGAGCTTATTTTTTAAAAATAAAAAATACCCAGATGAAATTAGAGCTTAAATTTGAAAAATAACAAATACCCAGATGGAATTAGAGCTTATTTTTGAAAAATAGCAAAAACCCAGATGAAAAGATTTTTTTTTTTTTGGTGCAATGGTGAATGTATTTATATTAACCTCCAAACAATCTTTACAAAACATAACAATAACAGTAAGCATTGGACAAGACCCAAGCTTGATACAGAAATAAAACTATACCTCATATACTACATACTTGTCTGATATCAAACACTACTGTTTAATCTCTGACCATACAGTCCTCATACATAAACAGAGCATATCACTTGCAGGCCTCAACATAACAGTTGCACCAGCAAACTTAAGAATCAATTCACCAATCAAGCACCTACCATCTAGCTACATTTCCCCATCACCAATCTACTCAACCACTCATCCTGTCACCACAGTAGAAAAGTAGATATGGTGTGAGGCTTCACTAGGAACCCATAACCCCTCCAATCAAGGGCTCTTCCAAATGTGCTACATTTCCATCTTTACAAATGGCTTCACACATTTAGAAACACTCTCCTTGAGGGAGGACCAACCATTACCTCCTGTGATGATGTATTGAATGGACCAAGAAGGTTCATCTTTCACACCTCTCTATTCCATTCATCATACACCATCCTCCTAGACCATTTACCCTTCACAATGGGGACCCTACATTATGGTACATTCATACTAGAAAGGCCTCCTACTTAGCCACACTTGACTGTCCAATTTCCTCCCAAGGCCAAATTGAACAAACAAGAGGTTACCATAGGTACAGCCTTACCAGTTAGAACTCCAAATTACAAGGTATCATACCATTGCAATGGTCTGAAAAGTATATCAGTGGTAACTAAACATGATACCCCTGATATTCATATATCCAAACACCCCTTAAAGACAGCAGATTATCTCATACCAAACACATCTTTATACATTTATCAGAATACAGTTTCCTTGTATCATTCAAAGCCTCAATATTTGATCAGCATACTTCATCAAAATCTTTTAATAGCATGTTATCTCCACTTTTGATGTTCATGACAACCCTCCATTTTCTCTCAATTTCAGCAACTTGTCCAGTTTTCTTAACTTTCAAGCTTGTCAATTTCAACCTTATAAAGCTAACCACAGCTTCCAATACTTCTGTATAACCCCTCTTTTCATTACTGAATTGTCTTTTGTTTCTCTCATTCCATATGTGATAGACACATGCTGCAAGTGTTATTCTTCTTAGCACACTTTTGATTGATTTGTTGAATTTCAAACTAGTCATGTAACTAACAATATCTTCCCACTTGTCTGGCACATTAACCTGATCAGTCAATTTCTTGATTTCTTTCCATATCATGATTGAGTATGAGCACTCAAAAAACAGATGATTAAGAGAATCAGGGCATCTATTGCATAAAGAACATACCATTTGCTTCTCAGGGTACCATTTACTCAACCTATCTTGTGTGGATAATCTTCCACTAATGGCTATCCACATGATGAAGGAGTGTTTGGGAGTACAATTAGAGAACCATACAAGATCAGCCCAATCAACCTTATTACCATCTTCTCTCCAATCTTTCCAAGTACTATTGGTTGAGTATTTGATAGTCCTTCCATCCCTGGTAATCCACATATACGTATCTTTTTCATCCTCATTCAGAGCAGGCACTGGGATTGTTTGTAGAATTGGAAATCTCATTCTCCATTCATCAGGCCACCACCATTGACCATCTAGAATTATATCTTTAACTTTCATTTTCTGATCAAAGCCTGCTTGTTCAACATCATTTATATTAATATAATCACTTAGAGGTTTAGGGCCCCACCACTTGTCATGCCATAGGAACACTTTATCACCACTACCAATTTTGCATAGAACATGATATCTCATCTTATCTCTTAATGCCATAATTTGTTTCCATCCAGCACTAGAATTAATATCACATTTATACCCCCATATGAAAAGATTTGATTTTAAGAAAAAATAACAAATACCCAGATGAAATTAGGGCTTGATTTTGAAAAATAGCAAATACCCAGATGAAAATATTTGATTTTTAGAAAAAATAACAAAAACCCAGATGAAATTAGGACTTGATTTGAAATGGGTTTTGGAAAAAATGTGAGAAAGATGTGCAAAAAGTAAAGATTTTAACACACACAAACACAAACAGAGTGAGAGAGAAATAGAGACAGCGATGTCATCTTCTTGACTTGTCTTAGTCTGTCACCTTTTGTCTATGATTTTTAGCAATGTTTTTTTATTTGTAAGTTTTTTTGTTGTAGTGAACATGGTATGAGTAGTCCTATCACTCTCCCTAGTCCCTACCTACATAAAATATGGAAGAAAAGTAAAATATATTAGTATTGGTTTTTTATTTAATAATGTCTGAAGACTTTTTCGTCCTTAAAAAACATTTTGAATTTCAGAATGATCGGTTGAGTTTTCAGTCGACCAATCTGGCTGATGTGTCGGTGCCATTACACCCTCACATAAAATGCGTTTTAAACTAAGAAAAGAGATGAATTGATCGAGGTTTGACCAACCTTAAAAACATTTTGAAGTTAAGAATGGTAGGTCGAGTTTTCAGTCGACCAACCTGGCTGGCGTGTCGGCACTATTACACCCCTCACATAGGACGTGTTTTAGACCAAGAAAAGAGATGAATCGGTCGAGTTTTCGATCGAGTTGTGTGAGGATATGTGTGTGTTTTTATTAAATAATTGAGTGTGTTTTTTGTGGTGTCACCGGTTTCTTTATTACACTAAATGTCATTAATTTGTTGTGGATAAAGAAAGCTGATGTGACAGTTATGTCATCGGTTTTGTAACAATCACCATTACACTTTATCCTAAACACCAATCTTTAACATAGAATGTAGTTTCAAATAAAACTTAAAAATCCAATGTTTAAGAAATTAGATTTTTTATCGAATTAGTTGAGTTGTTGGTTCATTAGGTTAAGAATTGAATCACATTTGTAAACAGCTATCTGAATAACCATCTTTTTGTTGTCCAGACGATAAATAATGGCTATAAAAGAACAACAAGCAATTTTATTATTATTATTATTATTATTATTATTTAACGGTAACTAACTATCTCACAATACACCACAGACTATCACACACGTCATAAGCAAGACTTGAACTCATAACCATTTGGTTGTGAAGCTTCTCACACAATAAGGGGTACCATTTGGACACAAACCCTTGGTAACATACAAACTTATATAATGGCATAAAAAAGAACAACATACAAACTTGTATAATCGTGTGTCCTAAAAGCATGTTTATGTTGTAAGGTGGAGAAGTAGAGACTCAGAGTTGTGAGAAACTAGTTAGTTTTAGGATAATGGGTTGGATTTATTAATTGGTCGACTATAACCCACAAGTTTGATCTAGTTCATAAACAAGCTATAAATCGGTGACATCTATCTTGGTTCTTTACTAAACCGGCCAAGTTGACCAGGGTTTTAAAATGTTACAAATCCAGTAGATTTAAGCAAATGTAAAAGGAGACTCGAAAGACAAATCAATTATTTAAAGAAGAACATAAATCGTGGCAATACACTTTGACATAGGTAGGTCAAATATCTATTGGTATGTAACAATTCGCAAATTCAGGTTAATTTCTATTTTCGGAAAATTTTACTATTCATGTTACTATTCATTTCTACTATTCATTTCTTTCTGAAATTTTCCCGAAAGTTGATTTTTACTTCATATTCTCGAGTGATAAATCATTTCCATGGCAAATTAAATGTTTGACACTCGTCAGATCACTTTCGTGAAAGTTATTAAGGAATTACACAGAATTACACGTTTTAGGGTAAAACGGCAATCAGAAATTCTACGCACAACGAAATTTGACCCCGTCAGGTGACCCCACATCAGAAAAATGTTTAACACACTCATGATTTATTTGAGAATAAATCATGACTGAGAAAAATCATGGCCAAAATAAACTTCGGCCGTGAAAAACTGGAATTTTCAGTTTTAAGCAGTTTTACTCAGCCGTAACCCTAGCCTTTACCTGCACCGCGTTTCTAAGATGATTTGAGCTTTCAACTTATTAAAATAAGTCAACATATTATTCCCTCCTCCATTGACCAAAAATCATCCCTTGATGTTATAAGTCATTTCGTGATTTTTAGGCTTCCGGTTTGATGTCTAAAAGACATTTAATACCAACCGACACTAGACTGAGCCCAGTCTAGACATTATAAGTCATTTTAAATCATTTTTATCATATTAGAAAAGTAACATTTCACTTTTCTCAATTTTACGCAATATTCGTACATTTTACGTATTACGCGTTTAGACCCGTGTTTCCAGCTTTTAACAGGGTTTTACCACCCAAATGACACCTACCACTCATTTTATATTTTATTATGGGACATATGGACATGTCTAACAATACTTTAAAGTTTCATAATTTTACAACACCCGGTTTTACGTTTTGAGGCCTAATCATTTACGGTTGGCATTTCCCGGAGTCAAAATGCATCTAATAACCAAGGATAATACCAAGCCAAGCCACCTCCCCCCTTATCCCTTTGTGAACCGCCATAGGGGGGGGAGTCACACCCTTGTGTGGCTTGATCTTGTGTCTTGTGGTCTTAGATGTGTTCCATGTGTTCAAGTGTACCAAGGAAGCTTTGACTAGTCCATTTTGTAACCTCCTCAAGTGACTATAAAAGCCCCTCTCCCCCCCTTCCTTGGCCGGCCATCCCAACACACCAAAACATCTCACACTTAGCTTTAAGTCTTCTAATTTGTTGCAAGGTTCAAGAGTTATTTCAAGATAGAAACCCTAGTTAGCTTATTTTTCACCAAAAATCTTCCAAACCCTATCATACTTGGTGTTTTCTCTTGAGTTTAAATCTACTCAATACACCTCAACTTTCATTACATATCTTTCAAGAATACCAAGGGTAGAAAGGTTGCTTGAAGTGAAAAAGGGTTGAAGATAGTCTATCAAAGTCCATTTCCTTACTTGTTACTCCTTTCTTTAATTAGAAAGCCAAAAGTTGTAAGACTAAACCTAACATGCTTCTTGTTTATTTCTCATATTCATATCATTTACATGTTATCTTTGCTATATTATGTGTTGTAATTATGTCCATGATGTATCATGATGAGTAAAAGATGTTGTTGTAATGAATTATTGAAACAAGTTACTAAAACAAGCAAACTAGTGAATATCTTGGTATAACCTGATCAAAATGGTAAAAATTTTATATTGGATTATTACATATTACAGTAGAGGACTTAACAAGTAAACCATAGCAATTTGAACCACCTAAAAAGAGTAAACGAGTCAAAAGTTATGGCGATTTGAAGTTACCAAAGATTTCCGGCAAAACTGCCTAAAAGTTTCTGTGACAGAACCTAAAACACGCAAAAAGAGGCCTTTCTGGTCCGATTCATGAAAAAGTTAAAACACGAAAGTTGTCCGGAATCACGTTTTCATTCAGGAACAAAGAGGCTCAAGCCTTGAAAACGCCTTCTGAGTGAGATATTTCTCATTTTCTTAACAGCTATTTACATATTTTAAGTCACTATACTATTGTTATACTTTCAAAGGAATAAAAGGTCTTATGACCTATAAACAAGACCACCACCATGGCTAGAACCAAGGTAGTGTCTCATGACCATAGAACAAGGACCAAAGGTCATGGCTAGGCCATGACGAAATGACCAAGCCAACTTACAAAGGCGTAAACATGAAACAATGAAATTGGCGATAACATGAACAAGCAATTTGTATCTACTTCACCTAAAAGGAAACCATGAGATTTTACCAAGACAAATGGTCATACAAGACTTATAAAACTACCCCTAATAACAATCTTCATGTACTATAAACTTTCCTAAGTTTATACAAATATCGGACATGTAACTTTTTCGGATCAAAACTTATATCTATATACTTTATCAACTACTACAATAGTAGGGAGCTTCATGTGAGGAGTTCATTATGTAAGCCGTCGAGATGAGTTGTGGATTTACGAATTAAAGTGTCCTGGCTCCTCGAACGCTTACTAACATGACTTCTGAAATATGTTAGCCCGAACGGTAGTAAACGATATACCAAAACATACATGTTCATAAATCTTTCTTACAAAGACTTACAAATATACATCATACCTCATCATGGACTAATTGCAAGATATATATATAGGCACTCCGTTATATTCTTTACACAAATCCTAAGTCGCAACATTCTATTCTAGGTTGCTCGTAGAAACCTACACGATCCGACTATCACGTTCATTACTTGCTATCGTACTTAAGGTGAGTTCATAGCCCCACCTTACATTACTTCAATGTTTTACAAACCCTTGGGGGGAATACATGCTACTTTTAAACCGAACACAATGCTTTGAAACTGTATGCTGCCTGATTGTTTTATTATTACTAAGTACCTACCTTGCCAATCCTAGGCCCCATCATGAACCATTTAATCACTAGTATTAGTGAGCGCGAGTATTGTGAATAGGCCTATTGGGATTGACGAATCCCATTTGTTTGAGCAGTTAGTTCAAATGAATGCACTATATTTGAAAACATTAAGTATGACGGCAAAGTACTTACCGGGGCAACATAACCGCCGATTGATATTGGTACCCGTTAACGTATTGGTTGCATGAGCTTAGTACATAATAATAACTGTTTTGTTTTCTAACATAAGAATGAGTCTAATTAACTCATTACTACCAACATATTGTGTTCAACCTTAAACAAACTCTATGAATTTCACTCAACCTTTGTGTTGACCTCTTAAGCATGTATTTCAGGTCCATGATAATCAAGAATGGAGCGGGAAGGGCACGTACCGAAGGAAGAAGGCTATAAACTATTATGTCATTCAATAAAAACATCATAGACTTTATATTGATGTGTTTTGAAACAATGGATCATTTTGGGACCTTACTATGTAAACTTTGATACATTTGAATAATATGAATGACAACTCTTTTTATTACGATTCGTTTAGAGATCGTTTTTTATTATTATGACTGTTGTGCCGTCGAGTAACACCCAAGTTGAATTCCGCTGCATCATGAATTGGGGGTGTTACAGATTGGTACCAGAGCCATGGTTATAGAGAAACGGGTCTAAGTGAGACCTAAACTATAACTACAATAACAAGCAAAAACATTTTTATAGCCTTCCGCTCTTCGTGCCTTCCATCCTCCAGAAGATTATGGACTTATTACACATGTTATGCTACATGAACATATTTGTATATTGTTATATGCACATTGCCATAGTTTGAGCATTTTCCATAAGCATTTGATTTATTTTGACATCGAAATACTAATTGTAGACATCATGTCCGCACCTCCATCTCCCGATCATCTTCCTGCTATGCCCGAGTATTTACCTATTCTTCCCGGACCCGATGATCCTTACTTTGAACCAATTGACTACGACGACGAGGAAGAACCTTATGAGGATCTAGATATAGATTCGGACGAGGATCCTGAAATGGATTTGGACATAAACATCGATGATTACGAAGAGGATCATGAAATGGTTAATGACATTGAGGAAGCGGAGGAACTATTAGTAGTGCCACATCTATCACCATTAACATCTCCACCTCCGGTTTCACCAATTTCATCCGAATCTAACCGTACCACTCCAGCTCAAGTTCCGAAATCTACTTATCAAACCGGCGGAACATCTACATCTACACATATATTCGCAAACTCAGCTCAATACGAAATCTACTCTTTGAAACAAGCTCTCAACCTAACCCAACTCAAAGTTCAATGTATGGCAAGTCAAATGCACGAATGTATGTCCAAGGTAAATTCTGCTAGAATGGATGCCATGAATGCTCGAGACGACCTATATTGGTTTAAGCTTGACATGAGCTACGTGAAGAGTGACTCGACTCATGTTGGGGAAGAAGTCTTAAATCCTTTGACTGGCTTGGATAATGTCAAGGATAGACTCACTTTGGTTGAGAGGGCCCAAGAACAGGATGCGGTACAAATTCATAAACTACTTCACCGCCTAAATACCGCCGAAATCCGGTTAGATGTTGCAAACTTTGACAGGTATCAACTTAGGAATGATTTGTGTGGGATGCAAACTCAAATGAGTTCCATACAACAAAGGCTATACCAAAAGGATGTCAAAGAATATCGCCCAAACGAAAGTGTAGATGTGTTAGCAACACGCGGAAATAATAATCCGACCGGACAACAACAACCTCCCAACCGACGTTAGACTAGTGTTATAGTACTACTTAGCTTTTGTACAACGTTGTAATTACTAACTGAAAGTATCAGTTAGTAAGTTTTGAATGAACTTGTAATAAGTTCGATTTTGTAATCAACGTTATATAAATAAAACTCTTGTTTTATATACTATCATGTGTTATGTTTTTAAGTTTCAAACATTATTATCCTATCATTCTTATCAAAAATTGTGCTCATCTCACAACTCTCTAATTACAACGTATCTTTTGAACAATAGAATCATGGCGCCCAAGAAAAAGACCCCATCAACGATGACGCAAGCCGCCATCCGCAAACTGGTAAAGGACAGTGTCAATGCAGCACTTGTCGCAAAACGAGCAGCCGTAGCTGCAGCAGCTGCTGAAGCCGCCACAGCTGCTGGTGCTACTGATGCTGCAGCAGCCGCTGAGGCTGCAGCAGGCTGCAGCAGCCGCGGAAGCCGCCATTGCTGAGGAGGCTGCTATAGCTGCAGAGACTGCAAGACTTGCCAGTCTTAACCTTGGAGGACCTACCCCTCCGGTGACCAATGTTACTACAGTACCAAAGGGTTGCTCGTTCATTTCCTACCTGAAATGTGAACCCCTCAAATTCAAGGGTACTGAAGGGGCTGTAGGTTTGACCCGTTGGTTCGAAAAGGCGGAGTCGGTGTTCATTGTTAGTAAATGTATCGAGGGGGATAAAGTTCAGTATGCCACAAGTACTCTGTTGAATGAGGCCTTGTCCTGGTGGAACTCAATTGCTCAACCCATGGGCATTGAGAATGCCTACAAAATTACTTGGGCTAATTTGAAACAAATGATGATCAAGGAATACTGTCCACGCAGTGAGATACAAAAGTTGGAAGTTGAGTTCTGGGATCATACGGTTAAGGGAAATGATATCATGACCTACAACCGTAGATTCCAGGAACTGAGGATACTTTGTCCAACAATGGTTTCCCCAAAGGAAAAGATGTTGGAAAGGTATATTTGGGGACTTCCCTCAAGCATACAGGGGAATGTGACTTCGGCAAATCCCAAAGAACTTGATGAGGCTATGAGGATGCCCCGTAGTCTCATGGATCAAGTAGTACGTATGTCGGAAACCCGCAAGCAAAACAACCTCAACACCAACAACAACACCAACAACACCAACAACAGCAATGCCAACAATCCCAACAACTCCAACTACCGTAACAACAACAACAACAAAAACAACAACAACAAACGACCATATGATGGTAACCGTGGGAACAACAACAATAACAACAACAACAACCAAACCCGAAACAACAACCACCACAATCAACAGAACAAAAGACAGGAAGCCGCGACGGCTTATGTTGCTGCACCAGCTGGTGGTAGGTACGTGGGTAATCAACCACAATGTACCAAGTGCAATTACCATCACGAAGGTCCTTGCCCGGCCAAATGCCACAAGTGCCAAAAGCCCGGACATCTTGCCAAGGATTGTAGAGGCAAGGGTATAGCTACTGGGGCTAACACACAGCCCATAGTTACATGTTTCGGGTGTGGTGAAAGGGGACACTATAAGAACAACTGTCCTCAAAACCAAGGACCCCAAGGCGGAGGTGCTCGTGCTAGGGCCTATGTCATAGGAAAGGAAGAACCACACCAGGACCCGAACGTGGTTACCGGTACGTTCTTACTCAATAATATTCCTGTTAAAGTATTATTCGATTCTGGTGCTGATATGAGCTTTATATCTACTAGAATTGCGCCTTTACTTGATATTCCATCAATCACTTTAACCACTAGTTATAATGTTGAGCTAGCTACCGGTGACTTAGTAAATACCAATACCGTAATCCCAAACTGTACCCTTAATCTCTTAGACCACCCCTTTGACATCAATCTTATGCCAATTGAACTCGGAAGTTTTGATGTAGTTATTGGCATGGATTGGTTGTCTAAACATCAAGCTAACATTATTTGTGGTGAAAGAGTTGTGCACATTCCATGTGACAATGAAACTTTGATCATTCGTGGTGATCAAAGTGGAACCCGAATAAACATCATCTCATGTATCAAAACCATGAAGTACATTGAGAAAGGATGTTATGCTTTCTTAGCCCATGTAACAGAAAAGAAAACCGATGAAAAACGTCTCGAAGATGTTCCTATTGCCCGTGAGTTTCCTGAAGTCTTTCCAGAAGACTTACCCGGACTACCACCAAATCGTCAAATAGAGTTCAGAATTGATTTAATACCAGGAGCAGCGCCTGTTGCCCGCACACCATACCGGCTAGCACCTTCAGAGATGCAAGAGCTATCAAATCAATTACAAGAACTTGCGGACAAGGGATTTATTCGACCCAGTTCCTCACCTTGGGGAGCTCCAGTTTTATTCGTGAAAAAGAAAGACGGGTCATTACGAATGTGTATTGACTATCGTGAACTAAACAAATTAACCATAAAGAACCGATATCCACTACCAAGAATTGATGATTTATTCGATCAATTGCAAGGCTCAACCTATTACTCAAAAATTGACCTACGATCAGGTTACCACCAAGTCAGAGTTCGTGATGAAGACATTCCAAAAACAGCCTTTAGGACACGATATGGTCACCATGAATTCCAAGTGATGCCATTTGGGTTAACAAATGCACCGGCAGTATTCATGGATCTCATGAATCGGGTGTGTAAACCATATTTGGACAAATTCGTGATTGTATTCATAGACGACATTCTCATTTATTCCAAAAACGAAGAGGAACACAAAGAACACCTGAGGACAATTTTAGGACTACTCAAGGAAGAGAAATTGTATGCAAAGTTTTCCAAATGTGAATTTTGGATTCAAACTGTACAATTCCTTGGGCATGTCATTGACAAGACCGGTTTACATGTCGATCCCGCTAAAATTGAAGCTATCAAAAATTGGCCAACACCTACCACCCCTACAGAAATTCGTCAATTTCTGGGTCTAGCTGGGTATTACCGAAGGTTTATTGAAGGATTTTCCTCAATAGCAAAGTCTTTGACTAAGCTAACTCAGAAAGACAAGAAATACGTATGGAATGAAGATGAAGAAAATGCTTTCCAAACCCTCAAACAGAAACTTTGTAGTGCTCCTATCCTAGCATTGCCCGATGGGATCGAAGATTTTGTAGTCTATTGTGATGCGTCGCACCAAGGGTTAGGTGCCGTGTTGATGCAACGCGATAAGGTCATGGCTTATGCATCAAGGCAACTCAAGGTTCATGAGGAAAATTACACCACTCATGACTTAGAGTTAGGAGCTGTGGTCTTTGCACTAAAAATCTGGAGGCACTATCTATACGGTACTAGATGTACTGTATACACCGATCATAAAAGCCTACAACACATTTTGGACCAAAAAGAACTAAACATGAGACAACGTCGTTGGTTGGAATTACTAAGTGATTATGACTGCGACATTCGTTACCACCCAGGAAAAGCCAACGTAGTAGCCGACGCCCTAAGCCGAAAGGAACGGATTAAACCATTACGAGTCCGAGCCTTAGTTTTAACCATAAATTCCAACTTTCCTACTCAAATCCTTCACGCTCAAGCTGAGGCGGTGAAACAAGAAGACATCCAAAAGGAGAAATTGGATGGCATGATACAGAAGAAATTCGAAACCCGTTCAGATGGAACTCTATGCTTTCAAGGTCGAAGTTGGTTACCACTTTATGGTGGCTTACGAGACTTGATCATGCATGAATCACACAAATCTAAATACTCCATACATCCAGGATCTGATAAGATGTATCATGATCTTAAATTACTCTATTGGTGGCCGAACATGAAAGCCGACATTGCAACATATGTTAGCAAATGTCTTACCTGCTCCAAAGTAAAAGCCGAACACCAAAAACCATCAGGTCCATTGCAACAACCAGAGATTCCTTCTTGGAAATGGGAAAGAATCACTATGGACTTCATTACCAAGCTCCCAAAGACATCAAGCGGTTATGACTCCATCTGGGTCATAGTTGATCGTCTCACAAAATCCGCACACTTTATACCAATCAAAGAGACTTACAAAATGGAACAACTAACCCGACTGTATATCAAAGAAATAGTCTCAAGACATGGTGCACCAATATCCATAATATCCGACAGAGATGGTAGATTTACTTCCAATTTCTGGCAGTCACTCCAAGACGCCTTTGGAACAAATCTAGACATGAGTACCGCGTATCATCCTCAGACCGATGGTCAGAGTGAACGAACCATCCAAACTCTTGAAGACATGCTTCGAGCTTGTATTATAGATTTTGGAAAAGGATGGGATACTCATCTACCATTAGTCGAATTTTCCTACAACAACAGCTATCATGCAAGTATTCAAGCAGCTCCATTCGAAGCACTTTATGGTCTAAAGTGTCGTTCACCTGCTTGTTGGGCTGAAGTGGGAGAAGTTCAACTCACTGGACCAGAACTCATCCGTGAAACAACGGATAAAATTGTACAAATCAAAAATCGACTACAAGCCGCAAGAGATCGACAGAAAAGTTATGCCGACACACGACGCAGACCCCTAGAATTCCAAGTCGGAGATAGGGTTATGCTAAAGGTATCACCTTGGAAAGGCTTGATACGATTCGGCAAACGAGGAAAACTAAACCCAAGATACATCGGACCATTCAAAATCCTAGCCAGGGTTGGCCCTGTGGCGTACAGACTTGAGCTTCCATCAGAACTCAGTAGTGTACACCCCACTTTCCATGTATCTAACCTAAAGAAATGTTTGTCGGATGAATCACTCGTGATTCCACTCGACGAAATTCAACTCAATGATGATCTTCAATTTGTTGAGGAACCCGTAGAAATCATGGACCGAGAGGTCAAACAACTCAAGCAAAGCCGTATTCCAATTGTCAAGGTTCGTTGGAACTCACGACGTGGTCCTGAATATACATGGGAACGAGAGGACCAGATACGTAAGAAATACCCACATCTTTTTACCAACGAAGCTTCTACTTCTAACGCTAATTGATCTCCGGGACGGAGCTCTCATATGGGGTGGAGACTGTAACAATTCGCAAATTCAGGTTAATTTCTATTTTCGGAAAATTTTACTATTCATGTTACTATTCATTTCTACTATTCATTTCTTTCTGAAATTTTCCCGAAAGTTGATTTTTACTTCATATTCTCGAGTGATAAATCATTTCCATGGCAAATTAAATGTTTGACACTCGTCAGATCACTTTCGTGAAAGTTATTAAGGAATTACACAGAATTACACGTTTTAGGGTAAAACGGCAATCAGAAATTCTACGCACAACGAAATTTGACCCCGTCAGGTGACCCCACATCAGAAAAATGTTTAACACACTCATGATTTATTTGAGAATAAATCATGACTGAGAAAAATCATGGCCAAAATAAACTTCGGCCGTGAAAAACTGGAATTTTCAGTTTTAAGCAGTTTTACTCAGCCGTAACCCTAGCCTTTACCTGCACCGCGTTTCTAAGATGATTTGAGCTTTCAACTTATTAAAATAAGTCAACATATTATTCCCTCCTCCATTGACCAAAAATCATCCCTTGATGTTATAAGTCATTTCGTGATTTTTAGGCTTCCGGTTTGATGTCTAAAAGACATTTAATACCAACCGACACTAGACTGAGCCCAGTCTAGACATTATAAGTCATTTTAAATCATTTTTATCATATTAGAAAAGTAACATTTCACTTTTCTCAATTTTACGCAATATTCGTACATTTTACGTATTACGCGTTTAGACCCGTGTTTCCAGCTTTTAGCAGGGTTTTACCACCCAAATGACACCTACCACTCATTTTATATTTTATTATGGGACATATGGACATGTCTAACAATACTTTAAAGTTTCATAATTTTACAACACCCGGTTTTACGTTTTGAGGCCTAATCATTTACGGTTGGCATTTCCCGGAGTCAAAATGCATCTAATAACCAAGGATAATACCAAGCCAAGCCACCTCCCCCCTTATCCCTTTGTGAACCGCCATAGGGGGGGGGAGTCACACCCTTGTGTGGCTTGATCTTGTGTCTTGTGGTCTTAGATGTGTTCCATGTGTTCAAGTGTACCAAGGAAGCTTTGACTAGTCCATTTTGTAACCTCCTCAAGTGACTATAAAAGCCCCTCTCCCCCCCTTCCTTGGCCGGCCATCCCAACACACCAAAACATCTCACACTTAGCTTTAAGTCTTCTAATTTGTTGCAAGGTTCAAGAGTTATTTCAAGATAGAAACCCTAGTTAGCTTATTTTTCACCAAAAATCTTCCAAACCCTATCATACTTGGTGTTTTCTCTTGAGTTTAAATCTACTCAATACACCTCAACTTTCATTACATATCTTTCAAGAATACCAAGGGTAGAAAGGTTGCTTGAAGTGAAAAAGGGTTGAAGATAGTCTATCAAAGTCCATTTCCTTACTTGTTACTCCTTTCTTTAATTAGAAAGCCAAAAGTTGTAAGACTAAACCTAACATGCTTCTTGTTTATTTCTCATATTCATATCATTTACATGTTATCTTTGCTATATTATGTGTTGTAATTATGTCCATGATGTATCATGATGAGTAAAAGATGTTGTTGTAATGAATTATTGAAACAAGTTACTAAAACAAGCAAACTAGTGAATATCTTGGTATAACCTGATCAAAATGGTAAAAATTTTATATTGGATTATTACATATTACAGTAGAGGACTTAACAAGTAAACCATAGCAATTTGAACCACCTAAAAAGAGTAAACGAGTCAAAAGTTATGGCGATTTGAAGTTACCAAAGATTTCCGGCAAAACTGCCTAAAAGTTTCTGTGACAGAACCTAAAACACGCAAAAAGAGGCCTTTCTGGTCCGATTCATGAAAAAGTTAAAACACGAAAGTTGTCCGGAATCACGTTTTCATTCAGGAACAAAGAGGCTCAAGCCTTGAAAACGCCTTCTGAGTGAGATATTTCTCATTTTCTTAACAGCTATTTACATATTTTAAGTCACTATACTATTGTTATACTTTCAAAGGAATAAAAGGTCTTATGACCTATAAACAAGACCACCACCATGGCTAGAACCAAGGTAGTGTCTCATGACCATAGAACAAGGACCAAAGGTCATGGCTAGGCCATGACGAAATGACCAAGCCAACTTACAAAGGCGTAAACATGAAACAATGAAATTGGCGATAACATGAACAAGCAATTTGTATCTACTTCACCTAAAAGGAAACCATGAGATTTTACCAAGACAAATGGTCATACAAGACTTATAAAACTACCCCTAATAACAATCTTCATGTACTATAAACTTTCCTAAGTTTATACAAATATCGGACATGTAACTTTTTCGGATCAAAACTTATATCTATATACTTTATCAACTACTACAATAGTAGGGAGCTTCATGTGAGGAGTTCATTATGTAAGCCGTCGAGATGAGTTGTGGATTTACGAATTAAAGTGTCCTGGCTCCTCGAACGCTTACTAACATGACTTCTGAAATATGTTAGCCCGAACGGTAGTAAACGATATACCAAAACATACATGTTCATAAATCTTTCTTACAAAGACTTACAAATATACATCATACCTCATCATGGACTAATTGCAAGATATATATATATAGGCACTCCGTTATATTCTTTACACAAATCCTAAGTCGCAACATTCTATTCTAGGTTGCTCGTAGAAACCTACACGATCCGACTATCACGTTCATTACTTGCTATCGTACTTAAGGTGAGTTCATAGCCCCACCTTACATTACTTC
>JARVZY010005812.1:0-7500 GCA_030686995.1 Artemisia argyi
TATTCTTCGTGCTGATCAACGATGATTACAATATCGGGTAACCCTGTCATATATTTAATCCCGCCCAGATATTTTTGCAAATGAGATAATTGTCTTTTTCAACATAGCCGCATCTCTTTTCGGAAGACGGTTGAGTCCCCCTGTTTTTTGTTCGGTTCTCAAGTCTCTAAACTTATGAAGTCTCGTTTCTGTAGTGGACCAATTTGTTAACATACCACCGAGCCATTTTTTATTAACATAATGACACCTAGCCCTTATTGCAGCCCATGCTACTGAATCAGCTTCTTTATTTTTAGTTCCAACAATTAAGAATTGTTTTCCCTTACTTGCTGCATCAAAAACCAAATCACAAGCTTCTGATAAAAAACGAGCAGTTCTAGTAAGATTTATAATATGAATACCTTTACGTTTTGCAGAGATATAAGGTGCCATTTTAGGATTCCATTTCCTAGTACCATGGCCAAAATGAACTCCTGCTTCCATCATCTCTTCTAAATTAATGTTCCAATATCTTCTTGTCATTTCTCCCCACACTGCCTCCCCCCTTTGATTTGAAAAAAAAGCGAAGAGGTACCCTGAAATAAATAATTGTTCCGATGGAACCTTCTCTGCTACCGTAGATTGGCGTCGATACACAGTTCAAGCCATTATTCTTTTCTAATTTGTTATTTTTTTATTACTATTATCAAATCAAATGACTGGACCAACGGATCCTTTTAAAAGAGAAAAGAAAGGGGTTAATCTGCTCTTATGGATCATTAAATCCTAAAAAAAGATTGTTCTTGTGTATCATGGAAATTCTTTGAAAGGCAAGAATCTAATAATTTTCTATGGTAAAACAAAATATCTTTCATTTCCCCTCTAATAGATTCTTTTTTTGGGGTTCAAAGGCAATGTTGTTAGGAATGTTGTTAGGTTCGTTTGATGGTGTTTTGAAGCCGCTACCAACAGGTATCATCCCCCCCAGAACAACGTTTTCTTTCAGGCCTTTCAACCAATCGATACGCCCCAGGAGAGCTGCTTTTGCTAAAACCCGAGCGGTTTCTTGAAAACTCGCTTCGGATATGAAACTTTGAGTATTCATAGATGCTCTTGTTATTCCCAATAAGACGGCTTGGTAACAGATCGCTTCTTCCAAAGCGCGCCCCATTCGTTCCGCTCGCAACAATCCAATAAGTTCTCCGGGCGAAAAAACATTAGACATTTCATCTTCTGAAACCAATACTTTTGATGTTATTTGACGTACAATAATTTCTATATGCCGATTATGTATCTGCACCCCCTGGGATCGATAAACCTTTTGGACCTTATTAACCAAAGAGATACGACTTTGCACTATAGTTAGCTCAGCACCAATCAAGAATGCCCAAGGAATTCCAAGAATTCTTGTTATACATTTATTCCAACTCTCAATCCTTTTTTCGAGATTCATCGATATTGAATCAATTGAACGCACTTCTAACACCTGTTCCACTTTTGGAAGACCTTGGGTTATATCACCAGATCTGGATTTTTCATATATAAATGTAACTAATGTATCTCCTTCGTAAAGGATTTCCCCATAATGCCCATGAACAGTTGCTCCTGGAGTAGCCAAATAAGGCTTAGCCGATCGTATTACCACAGAGTCAACTTGAAGAATTAGAACTTGACCCGATTTTAAATGCGGTCCTTTTTTGGCTATACATACATTTTCACAAAGAAACTGCCCAAGACTAACGATTGTAGATGTCTCTTCACAATAATTGTAATGGAGAAAATACCAATTCAAATTCAATGGATTCAAAATGATGTTACTGCACGAATAGGGATTATAAATTTTACCATTTTCATCCAGTAAATAATATTTAAGTATTTGAAAAATCTGTTTTAAATTATCAAGTTGCAAATAGTTAGTTACCAAGATCTGATTATGGGTTATTAAATGGGAAAATAAATCAAAATTATAAATTGGAAAGCCCTGTTCCTAAGGGGCCCAACGAATTCCTAATTGGAATGAGCAGGTCCTTTTTGATTGATTCTTTTATCACATTGGTTGATTTTACATCGTTGAATGGGCCTATTCGAGAACAATTAGATGATGACAAAATTATCAAAGATTGAGATTCCTTATTTCGATTCAATAACGTATGAATAGTTCCTTGATTTGGATTAAGGGATTCTTGAATCCTTGGCTTGGGATTGGAATAGGAATAAATGGAAGAAAACGGATTGACATTAGCGCGATCTGATCCATTCTCAGAGATCAATCCTGAACCCGACAGATCATTTCTTTTTCCGGTATACGAAATAGGGGACTTCGCTAAGTCGATTCTTAGAAAATCTCTAATCAAACCATTTGTCCTTATTTCAACAAAGGAAGCACAGGCCTTTTCGATCTTTTTGTCTTGGTCCCAGTTCAGCACTAAACAAGTCCGAACTAATTGAATATTTGTGTCCCAAATTTCAAGAATTGGGTCGTAATAAAGGATATAATTGACAACTCGAAGTTGTAGATTATCACTTTCCTGCAAGAGATCCGGCGGGAAAAGTCTTCCTAAATTTATACCATCTGTTTTTTTATATGGGACTACAGGTTGAACCAAAACAAAATAATTTTTTTCATACCTGGAAAGTTTCATTCGTTGGATATAGAGCCAATTTTTCAATTTTTTGTATTCTTTGGAATTCTGTTTTCCCCCTCCTGGTGGTATCAATCGGAATGCCTTATTTGTCTTTCCAGGAAAATGGATATCTCCAGAAAAGATTATCAGTTTAATTTTTTCTGCTTTTTTCTTCACTCGGACCAATCCGCCTACCCGACTTCTTCGATTTAAAGTTATTTGTGTATCTACCCCAATAATACTATTGTGCCGTACCATTATGGAAGAAGATTCGGCCAAAATGTGGACTTCCACGGGAATAAAAAAAAATGGATTTACTTCCTTTTGGTATTTTGGCCAAAGTACATTGACTCCTCGATATTCAATCAAATCCTCTTCGTTGACGATTGAATTAAGTTCTCTAGTCTCATATTTAGTAAGTCCCGAGCTCTTTCTTATATATCGAGGATCATCAAAATAAGCAAGAATACTATTTCTACGGAGAATACCATTTCTGGGGATTTCAATTGAGATACCCGAAGAAGGTATGAGTGGGTTCTCTCCTTCTGGAATCGATTCGAGTGGGATGATGACTCTATTTCTTCGCCTCTTTGCCAATAAATCAGAATTCCCCTCGAGAATGGACGGATATCTGAGATTCCAACGACCAGTACATGTCATTCGATTAAGTTCTGAATAATCAGGAATCCTATCTCCTTTTTGATTTTTACCAGAAAAATACGAACTAAAAAATTTGTGTCTAACTTGATTATTAGTTACTGAGGGGTTAGAAATATATCTTCGCTTAACAGAAAGAGAATAAGCGTTTATTTGATCTTGATCCTTATGGATCGAACAGGGGCCTGGACTGGATCTCCAGGGCTCCCCTAATAATATCCATAAATGACTTGTTTTTGGTAAGAGATGAATATTACCATATGTAAATTCAGGTGCATGGTACACATCGGTATTCCAGTGCATTTCGCCCTCTGAGTCAGAATAAATATGTTTTCGAACTTTCTCTTTCAAATTCAAAGTGGATGTTCTCGCGCGAATCTCAGCAATGACTTGTTCTGATTCTACATATTGATCATTTTGAACTAAAAGAAAACTTTTGGGCGGAATACACACATTGTGTATAATATCTTCACTCTCAATAGTTACATATAAGTCTCTAGAACATAGAAAAGCAGGATGTCCATGACGTGTACGTGTCGGATGAACCAAATCCTCGTTGAATTTTATTTTTCCATTAGAAGGGGCTCGCACATGTTCTGCAGTACCCCCTGTGAATACTCCGCCGGTATGAAAAGTTCTTAATGTTAATTGAGTGCCCGGTTCTCCAATAGATTGACCTGCAATAATACCTACAGCTTCTCCCAATTCGACCAGGTCGTCATGAGCTGGACTTCGGCCATAACATAATTGACAAATCCACGACGTACTCCTACAAGTAAAGGGAGTTCGAATAGAGATTGGTTGTGCTCTAAAAGTTATGAATCTATTGACAAGTCCAACTCCAATATCTTGATTTCTAGTAGCAATGCATCGCGAACCTATATATACATGATCTGCTAATACACGCCCAATTAATGTTTGGATAAAAATCCTGTCCGCCATCATTCCATTTCGAGGACTTACAGAAATACCTCGGACGGTGCCGCAATCTGTTCGACGTACAACAATGTGTTGAACTACTTCAACAAGTCTGCGCGTGAGATATCCTGCATCTGATGTTCGGATAGCGGTATCCACAACTCCTTTACGGGCTCCGTAACAAGAAATAATATATTCTGTTAAAGAGAGTCCTTCGCGTAAATTGCTTTGAATGGGTAAATCAATCATTTGCCCTTGGGGATCCGACATTAATCCTCTCATACCTACTAATTGATGTACCTGAGATGCATTTCCTCTGGCTCCCGAAAAAGACATTATATGGACTGGATTAAAAGGATCGGTCATCCGAAAATTAGGATTCATTTCTTGTCGCAAATATTCACTTGTGGCATACCAGATCTCGATCGATTGACGTAATTTTTCTACCGCGTGTACATTCCCATAATGATGGTGTTTTTCCAAAATAAAACTTTGTTGTTCAGCGTCTTGAACTAGCCATCTTTTAGAAGGTATTGTTAAAAGATCATCAATTCCTAATGAAATGGATGCGGCGGTAGCTTGTCGGAAACCCAGAGTCTTTACTTGATCCAGGATATGTGATGTATATCCTATTCCATAGTGATCAATAAATCGACTAATAAGTCGTTTCATGGCAGTTCCGTCTATCATTTTATTGTGAAAGACCTGAGTGGGCCGTTCTGCCATCAGTACCTCCATATTGCGCTGAGTAGAATTTGACAATGGGTTTGAGTCAGTGATTGTAAAACTTCCTTTTCTAGATCTTGATTCACGTAGAAATTCCGCAATTGCAATTATAGTCCTAGTTAACCCGGTGAGACTCGAATTCCCCCTGGTAGCATAGAATTACAACAGCCCTGCCAAAACCCCTGTATGGCTTCTTCTATTTCTCGATAAAGAGAAATATGACCGAGAGTGGTTCGAATATATATATAAAGAATTTCTTTTTTTATACTTCTTACTATTAGATAGTGTCCATAAATCTCATAATAGGTCCCCAAAGATTCATAGTGAATTTCGATGGGAGTTTCTCTTGCAGCAATAACGCGTTGATCTAGTCGCCACCGCAGCCACAAGGGACTACCTAAATTGATGCGTTTTTGCCGATAAGCTCCAATTGCATCATAGGCATTAGAAAAAAAAGGTTCTTTTTTTTTTGTATACTTATAGTTATTATCTTCATTTTGATAGTTTATACGATTACATGGATTATACCTATTTACACAAATACCCCGACGATTTCCACTCGTTAAGAAATAGAGTCCACTAAGCATATCTTGAGTTGGTGCAGAAATGGGATCTCCAATAGTTGGAGACAAAAGATTCATATGAGAAAACATAAGTAAACGTGCCTCTGCTTGAGCCTCCAAAGATAAAGGCACATGAACAGCCATTTGATCCCCGTCAAAGTCTGCATTGAAGCCCTTACAAACTAATGGATGTAAACAAATAGCACGCCCTTCCACTAAAATGGGCAGGAATGCCTGTATGCCTAATCTATGCAGAGTAGGCGCTCTATTCAGCAATACAGGATGGTCATCCAGAATTTCCTGAAGTATTTCCCATACAATCGGTTTTTTTTTTTCGAATTTGACTTTTAGCAACTCCGATGTTCGAAGCAAGATGTTTTCTAATTAGGTCACGAATTACAAATGCCTGGAAAAGTTCTATTGCTATTTCGCGAGGCAATCCACATCGATGTAATGAAAGTGAAGGGCCCACGACAATCACTGACCGCCCTGAATAATCAACCCGTTTACCAAGCAAAGTCTCGCGAACTCTTCCTTCTTTGCCTTCAATTACATCTGAAAGAGACTTGTAAACTCTATTATGATCATCCCTCATCGGTTGTCCGCAGATTCCATTATCAAGAAGTGCATCCACGGCTTCTTGCAGCAATTTTTCCTGAGATATTATTAATTCTTCTGGCGTAGCTATACTTGTTGTTAATAGATCTGTAAGAGTATTATTCCGATAGATAATTCTTCTATAGATTTCATTAATATCCGAGGTCACTAGTTTATCCTCATCTATATGATAGATTGGTCTCAACTCAGGAGGAAGAACTGGTAATAGACGCAAAACCATCCATTTTGGTTCTATATTTGTTCGAATAAAATGCTTAGCCAATTCCATGCGTCTAAGCAAAAAATCTTTTCTTCTTCCAACTTTTCGATCTTCCCATTCATTCCCTGTGGGTTCTTCTTCCTCCAATTCTTTCCATTCTATCAATGAAGAATCTATAATACTTCGTAAATCTAGATTGGCTAATTGTTGTCTGATAGAGCCCCCCCCGGTAGACATCTCTCGATTTCGAAATGTATCGAAGCTCCGGGTAGTAAAAAAAATGGGGATCCTGTATTTCCAGGGTTGGATTTCGTATTCCAATAAACCCCGTAATCGTAAAAAAGTGGGTTTTTTATCTATGGGCCTAGCAAAATAAAAATTGGGATAGGATCTCCCCCCCTCAAAATCGGACGTGAAAGTTTCCTTTCATCCGGCTCAAGTAGGTCAAAGAAAAAGAAAGGAGTTCTCGCTTTCAAATTTCAAATTATATAAAACTCCAAAAAGATCTACTCCTTACTCAAGTTTCCAGTGAAGACCAAGCAAAACTTCATTTATTCCGTCTTCTTTATTATTTTTATTTAGATTTTATGAATTCCTTAATTCAATTATGCCATAAATGAAATGTGAAATTCTTGAGTAGTCTACTTCCCCTTGAATGATGAATCCCGTAATTCTTAATTAAAGAGAGTACCGTGGAATTCATAAGGAATTTACTTGTCTATGTACTGTTCCATTCGATCTTTTAGGTCCCGACTTCACCTCGACGGTTAGGCCACGATGCCCTTAAAGTCTATATGCGATAGATAGACTCTTGTAACCATGACATCTTTTCTATTTGCTATTTGAACATAATTTCTTTCTAAAAAAAAAGAACTGCTTAATTCCACAAAAGAAAAAGTCTTTTTTTTACGAGGTATAACTATAAATTCTTATGAAATCGACCATAGATCAATTCCCTTTTTTGGGAGCGTCTTGAATACATCCCTAATTCTGAGCTTCATGTTACTCCTACCAAGAAACATGTCAGGTACAGGGCATCCCGATTGGATTAAATGGGATGACAGTTTCTCATTTCAAATCTGTAAAATCAGAATTTCGATCAAATCACACACCGCAGTATACTAGGTCTTCTAATTCGTTAAGAGGTTTATCTAAAAGATTCACAATATAACTAGGAAGACGTTTCAAATACCACACATGCATTACCGGATATGCG
>JARVZY010005812.1:12500-20000 GCA_030686995.1 Artemisia argyi
AAGGGACAGAGAGAATAATTGAATTCCGAAGGGGTTTCCCTCTATTTTTTTTTTTTCAGGATTCTCTCGAAGAAAGAACACACCCTAAAATAAAATGAAAATAACTAAAATAGTGAAGTTGACAGAATATTTCATCTTTTCGGCCGCGACTCGTCTTTCTCATACTTCTTTGTTTTGTCTTCCAAAGAAAAGAGGATCACTAAAATTTAAAACCTAATTCCTGTCTTTTTCCACTTCGCTTGTATTGTTTGTTGGTGGGGTTTTGTAGTTAATGGAAACGGACGGGTTAGATTATACTTCATTTGATGGTTCTAGAAGGAAGACCTAAGGTAGGTTATAGAAAAGAAAGAACAGAAAAGAAGGATAAATAAAGGAATTTTTGATTGGTCCGGGAATCCTATCTTGGATTCGGTATGGATAAAAGATCTTCATATGTTATATACTATTAATTCTCCACGACTAATTAATTTAATAGCTCAGATATTGTTATTCATGATATTGATCCGATTCAATATCATCGATAGGTAATGCATTCATTGAATTGACAGGTGAAAGATTTATCATCTCTATGGGATTAAATCCCGAGTTATTGTATTGTGAAATAAAAAAAAACGATGAGATTATGGAAGTAAATATTCTTGCATTTATTGCTACTGCACTGTTCATTTTAGTTCCTACTGCTTTTCTACTTATAATTTACGTAAAAACAGTAAGTCAAAATAATTAATTAATTACTTTAAATGAAACTCGACTTCTGAATTCTTTGAAGAAATCAAAAGAAAAGTATTCTATTTTTGCTGAAATCAAGGGGCTATAATCGGCGATATTCTATGAGATCCGAGAGTATGGTAAGTAAGAAATTGCTTTATTACTTACCATACTCTCTATTAGTGTTATAGTAGTGTATAAAGTTGTACTTGACTTTCTAATAAAAAGGGTATGCTATATTAGCTTCTATCTTCAATCTTCAATTCAATATATGTAGTTATTAATCCATATTTGGAATTGACGTAGGACCCAATCTTTTCTTTCATACATTTATATATATATATATATTTATATTCCAATGAATCTGAAAACTTCCAATGAATCTGAAATAATTGTTTTACTGTTATAGAATACATTTCTCCACTAGAATCTAATGGAATTTCGAAATGAAGATATTTTTATTTGAAAATTATTTCAATTTAAATAAAGAATGCGTTGCAGAACGATCTATAAAACAATTGATACCTTTTCATTTCTCAACTAAATTAGGAGTGCTTCTAAAGTCCACTTCTTCCCCATACTACGAGTGAAAGGGAAAAAGTAAAGACTACCATTAAAGCAGCCCAAGCGAGACTTACTATATCCATGTGAATTATGTCCCTTATCTCTATGATAGAATTATTCCATTATTGCTCACTAATAATAGTAGAATGAATGGTCCAGAGTCAAAAAGGGATTCTGGGCGAACACTATTGATGAATCAATCAAATAAATGGATTTTAAAAATTCCTATATGATTTATAATCCGTACCCTTTCCCGATTGTCTCTCTGAAGGAGTTGGGATATAGTATATTATACTCTTGACGAGGGGTAAAAATTGTTTTGGGCTTTTTTTTTTATTTTCTATAAAAGGTAAATTATCTATCCAATCTCAATCTAATAGTGATTGAATGCCTGAACACTCAGAGATTCTCGCGAGTCTATATATGTAGATTACAGTATAGAAAGTACTTTCCCAACTAGTAGTGGAATTCTCGGCCGGTTATCCAATGTAATTCAAGACCCAATCAATAGACATTACATTAGCAGTAGAAGAGAATCTGGAAGTCTTGCTTCGACCATTATAATCTTTCTTTGAATTTTAGATTCAAAGATTTCCAATCTTTTACAAAATCCCCAGAACATAAAAAAATAGCGGAACAGAACAAGAGATTTCGATTCGTTTGTTGATGAGGCGGCACCCGGATTTGAACTGGGGAAAAAGGATTTGCAGTCCCCCGCCTTACCACTCGGCCATGCCGCCAAAACGATACACAATAGGATAAAAATTTCCCTTTTTGAGTTGTATTAGTAAACTTGAGTTTATTGTACTTGCATCCCTTTTTAATCCTTTTTTCTAAATTTAGAAAAAATTAGAAAAGAAACCGTTTTTCCCCTTTTGATTGTATTTGATCTGCCCCTTCGATTGATTGTATAGTATCTCAAAACACACAAACTTCCACTCACTTTTATATTGAAAAATCAAATGTATATTTTCACTCAAAAAGCCTAAATTTATGGGAACCATTAACTATTTATTGACTGACAATTCGTGAATTATTCTTGGATTTGAATATCAATTTTGGTTTGCCTAATGACATAAGAATAAGCAAAAATTTTTTGATACATACTTAATTTATTTTTTTAATCAAAAATCCTTCTCAATTTCCATTATAACAAAAATTATAGGTATATGTAAACCCCAGAACGGATATTCTTATACAGATACCAAATTGGCTATTTATATTATAGTATGTTGCCTATAAATAAAGGGAATTCGTTGGAACAAAAAAAGGCCTGGCTGGGTATTGACCGGGCCAGGCCCAAAAGGCACTTCGAACAAAATAAAAGAAAGAAGGTGTTCTTTATTTATCTTTCTATTTGGATCTTTCGAGCATCTAAATTGAATTGCTAATTATATAATAACGATAAAGAATGTGAAAGAAATACTTTCTTTAATCCTTACTTGATGTGTAATGTAACATAGTAATTATCTTTTTCAATTGGGAGAGATGGCTGAGTGGACGAAAGCGGCGGATTGCTAATCCGTTGTACGAGTTATTCGTACCGAGGGTTCGAATCCCTCTCTCTTCCGTTTCCGTTGATGAGTTTCCATTTTTTCTTTCAAATTTTGCAAACCCCTTTTTATTTTTTCCTTGTTAAATGTGTGGAATAGCTAAAAAAAATCTTAAGAAAATTATAAAATCAAGCAATAAAAACAAAAAAATTATTCTTCACGTCCAGGATTACGTCCTGGATCATTGGATAGGAATCCAAAGATGAAGAGAGAAACAAAGAATATTACTACTGTATAAACGAAAAGTTTGAGAGTAAGCATTACACAACCTCCAAGATCATTTTTTGAAAAAGAAAAACGAGAAAAGACAATAGATCCTCCATTTTTATATCACATATCCTATTTTGACACCAAGAAAAGAATTCTAGAAATAGAAAAGAATGTTCAGAAATTCAAATGAAGTTGAAATTTGTAATCAGAGTCTTTGATTACCACAAATCACTTTCATACCCAAATTAGATATTGTAAGGGACCCGAAGCTAATAAGGTATTTCGCCGTAAAAAGGATTAAAATCAGGAAATAGGGCGTCTCGTGGCTATCCGAGAATTTCAATGTTTGAATCGAAGGTTCATACTGTCAGACTTATTTGATCTTATCAATTGTTATAATTTTTCTCGAATAAATATGAATTTTCTAGGATAGTATTAAAGATCTTATCGAAAACTTACAGCAGCTTGCCAAACAAAGGCTAAAAGAAAAAAGAACAGGGGTATGACTGGCATAACATCTACGATTGGATTCAAAAAAGCATAGGCTTCGGGCAATTTGGCCAAGAAAAGACTACTCGGATAAAGGGCAGAATTAAGACAGATCAAACTAAAGATATTAAGCATAACAGACATTTTTTTCGTCGAGATAATTGCATTTTGATTGAGTTATTGATATAAGGAAAAATGAAGTAAAGTAAGGTAGACAAAAAATCCTTCTTTTTCCGCTCAATCAAAAATCCTCCGATTCTCAAAGGAGAATAGAAGAAATCATACTTTCATACAATATCTTAATTGAATTATATGTAATGATCAATAAATTCCATTGAATTAATTCTAGAGATACACATGCCAAAATCCTAGCACGAATCTATAATAGATTCTATAAAGAATAAAGATTTTCTATAGTTGGACTGGAATTGACGAACACTTAATACCAATATTATTCTTTAATAGTATAAGTATCCAATAAAAATAGAAATGGGGCGTAGCCAAGCGGTAAGGCAACGGGTTTTGGTCCCGCTATTCGGAGGTTCGAATCCTTCCGTCCCAGAGCATATCCATTGTATTCTAATACTTCTTTTTTGTTCAACAAGGTTCTGTTTCAAGGTTTGGATAGACTTTTTTTATTCTTCGCGGAATCATATCTGACTTTTTCACAAACCAAACTAAATCGAGTTCAAATGACATGCAAAAGTAACTGAACCCTTTTGTGACCCATAGAAAATGGGGCATAGATCACAGTTGGAAAAAGATTACTTAACCTCAGGTTAAAAAAATATGAAAATACATATAAAACGAGGAAGTGCTTAGCCTATAGGTATGTATGGTTATCCTATTTCAGTGACAATAGTGTTTCCATTTTTGTGAAAACTAAATTGCATCCCTAAAATATGAAAATTTAAATATTTAACAATGATATTTCTTTTTATTGTTCGATCTATTTAGCTTATTTGCTTTGCATCATTGACAATTCCATTTGAAAAGAAAGAGAGATCTTGCTTTTTTATGATAATAAAAAGGAGTAAAACTTGACTCAAAGAATGATGTAGAAGTAGAAAACTTTTTCAACTATCAAGATTTGTAATGATTCCTTCTAGGTTGGGAAGTTGAAAATGGTCAGTCTATCTTATTGAGTCACTTGAAGAGGCAGAGTCAAATAGAATTTATTTATTTATTTTATTTGTGCGATTTCTGTTAGTTATGTTATTTCTATATTTGGATTTCTTAATATTTCTGTTAGATATTTTTTTGAGATAGAGATTTATAGAAAAATGTTATATTCAGACAAAAAAAGACGGCATTTTGCTAAAATTTATTCAGAAAAATCTTTATTATCTGTGTAGATATTCTCTATTAAATATAAATAACTATGTCTCTGTACCGACTGAACCAATGACTATTCATGATTCCATAATTGAATCAATTCCATACTGGTTCCAAATTAGAGGAATGTTATGGTAAAACTTCGTTTAAAACGATGTGGTAGAAAGCAACGTGCGACTTGAAGGACATGATCCGGTGTGGATTCTTATTGTTACATCCACCATTTTATATAGGAATGAAGGTGCTCTTGGCTCGACGTCGTTTGTTCTATTCTACTAGAACCCTTCTTTTTTTATTGGGTTCTAATGTAAATAGTTCATGATGGAGCTCGAGTAGAAAGTATTTATTAATTTCTCAGGGGCAACGATCTAGGGTTAATGCCAATTAATAAATTGGAACAACTTCGTAAGTATATCTTCGATATAGAAATCGAAAGGATTCCATTCCAACAAATTTTCAAAATTGTTGGAACGGCTAAAACTTTTTCGATCGACAGTGTATCGCGCATGAATCAACCTCGGTATGATTCTTTGATAGAAAGAAATCCCAAAAGGGGTATGTTGCTACCATTTTGAAAGGATTAAGAAGCACCGAAGTAATGTCTAAACCCAATGATTTAAAACAAAAATAAAGGATCCCAGAACAAGGAAACACCACTTCAATTGTCTCACGGATCCGAATAAAGAATCCAAATAAATTTTAAACGAGACAAAAACGGTGGGTTAAAGACCACTCAATAAAAAAATATCTTAAAAATCTTTAATATATTTGAGAATTATTATTATTATATTATTGAACTTGAGTTATGAGTACAAATGATTTTTTTTCAGCAACGCAGCTAAATAAAAATGACTATGAGTTAAATTGAAATTTGAAATTATATTATAGAATAATTCATTTTACAGATTTTCTATTTATTCTAATTCTAATTTTATCCATAGACAAAACATCATTTTTTCTCGAGCCGTACGAGGAGAAAACTTCCTATACGGTTCTAGGGGGGGGGGGTTCTTTTTCATCTACATCTATCCCGATGAGCCGTCTATCGAATCGTTGCAATTGATGTTCGATCCCGAAGAGAAGGAAGAGATCTTCAGAAAGTGGGTTTTTATGATCCGATCAAGAATCAAACTTATTTAAACGTTCCCGCTATTCTCTATTTCCTTGAAAAAGGTGCTCAACCTACAGGAACTGTTCAGGATATTTTAAAAAAGGCAGAGGTTTTGCCCTAATCAAATGAAATTCAATTAAATTAAGGAAATAAAAAATAAGGGTAGGATAATGATTTCTATATCATTTTGGATATCTTTTCTATACTATGTTTTTTTATTTCCTTCTTTTCTTCTTCTATTCGTATCTAGTTATCATTGTTTTTATAGAATCCTTTTTGATAGAATCTTTTTTGATAGAATCCTTTTCTAAGGAAACCCTTATTTGATTCATCCTCACAAAATAGAACTATTTTGGCATTACCTGCAATTGGATGGTTTTCATTCGACCTCTAATATCAAGTAAGAAACAAGGAATCGAAGTTCTTTATTCTATATGGATTCAATACACTCTTGATTGCATAAATACTTTTTCTACTTCTTCTTTGTTTATTCTCCATCTAAACTAAAATTTTTAGTATATATGTATATGCAGTGCCAATCCAACACAAGTCCCTTTTTTACTATTCTTTCAATTTAAGTTCTTGTTTTTTTTTTCCATCGTATTCCTTTCTTAACGTTTATATTGACAACATTGTATCGAACAAATATAATTCATCGTGATAAGCAGTTCTATTTATTTCCGTCCCATAGGTTTTCTTTTTTACCTGTTGATTCAAATGATGGGTTCGTTGGATTTGATACCCGGATTTTTGATTGAAAAAGTGTATAACATAGAAATAGGGGATGGTCTAGCATTTTTTACATTTCTTTATTTATTTTGATCGGGAATTTTTTTTCATCTAATTTAGTCATTTTTATGTTCCAAATAGATTAGAAATTTTTTTCTATTTTTTATTTCGTAGATTAATGCTTTGATTTAATAATTTTTTTTTATTCTGATTGTATCTACATACCCCTTTTTCTATTTGGGTTGCTAACTCAACGGTAGAGTACTCGGCTTTTAAGTGCGGCTAGGATCTTTTACACATTTAGATGAAGCGAGGGATTCGTCCATACCATCGGTAAAGTTTGGAAGACCACGACTGATCCTGAAAGGGAATGAATGGAAAAAATAGCATGTCGTATCAATTAAGAGTTTTGAGAATATTTTATTCTTTCCGGCTCGGTACAAAGCCTTCTTTAATTTATTGAAAGGTAGGAAACTAAAGTCAATTTCAAGTTGGGTCGAATTAATAAATGGATAGGGCCCCAAAGCTTCAATTCATTTCATTTTTTTTTAGGGAAAGAAAAAGCAACGAGCTTCCGTTCTTAATTTGAACGATTACCCGATCTAATTAGACGTTAAAAAAATATTAGTGCCCAATACGGGAAGGCTTTCTCCCAGGAATGTATTCCTGATTTTTTAATGAATCCTAAATATTATCATTCTCCATTTCATAATGGAAACGTATGTGTATAAGAAACAGTATATTGATAAAAAATTTCCAAAATCAAAAGAGCGATTAGGTTGAAAAAAGTAAAGGATTTCT
>JARVZY010005813.1:12500-22500 GCA_030686995.1 Artemisia argyi
GATCGTAAATTATCGAATTTAACTAACCCTTTCTTTTTCTTTTCTAGGGAAGATATTAATCGCAGAGACAATGGAATTTCCAGAATAATTGAAGAAACCTCTGACATTACTTGCGAATAAAAATTATTGTTGTGCCCCAATTGTTTAGAATCATTAACAGAAAGAATAAAATGATTCTGTTGATACATTCGAATGATTAAACGTTTCACAATTAGTAAGCTGAATTTATTGTCATAACCTACATTTTCCAACAAAATAGATCTATTTAAACCATGATCATGAGCAAGTACATAAATATACTCCTGAAAGATAAGTGGATATAAGAAAGAGTGTTGTTGAGATCTATCTAGCCCTAAATAGCTTTGGAATTTCTCCATTTGAAATTCTATTTAAATGAAAGGTAGAGGATTTTTGGGATTATAAATGATACATAGTGCGATACAGTCAAAACAAGGTATTATAGTACAAACCAAATAGATACCTCGGATACAGATAAACTTATCAACGGATTCTCTATCCTCTCTTTTTCCATTTAAATTTAAGTATTTATGTTCGTTTTCATTATAGGATAACAAGATGATTAGAAATCCTTTACTTTTTTCAACCTAATCGCTCTTTTGATTTTGGAAATTTTTTATCAATATACTGTTTCTTATACACATACGTTTCCATTATGAAATGGAGAATGATAATATTTAGGATTCATTAAAAAATCAGGAATACATTCCTGGGAGAAAGCCTTCCCGTATTGGGCACTAATATTTTTTTAACGTCTAATTAGATCGGGTAATCGTTCAAATTAAGAACGGAAGCTCGTTGCTTTTTCTTTCCCTAAAAAAAAATGAAATGAATTGAAGCTTTGGGGCCCTATCCATTTATTAATTCGACCCAACTTGAAATTGACTTTAGTTTCCTACCTTTCAATAAATTAAAGAAGGCTTTGTACCGAGCCGGAAAGAATAAAATATTCTCAAAACTCTTAATTGATACGACATGCTATTTTTTCCATTCATTCCCTTTCAGGATCAGTCGTGGTCTTCCAAACTTTACCGATGGTATGGACGAATCCCTCGCTTCATCTAAATGTGTAAAAGATCCTAGCCGCACTTAAAAGCCGAGTACTCTACCGTTGAGTTAGCAACCCAAATAGAAAAAGGGGTATGTAGATACAATCAGAATAAAAAAAAATTATTAAATCAAAGCATTAATCTACGAAATAAAAAATAGAAAAAAATTTCTAATCTATTTGGAACATAAAAATGACTAAATTAGATGAAAAAAAATTCCCGATCAAAATAAATAAAGAAATGTAAAAAATGCTAGACCATCCCCTATTTCTATGTTATACACTTTTTCAATCAAAAATCCGGGTATCAAATCCAACGAACCCATCATTTGAATCAACAGGTAAAAAAGAAAACCTATGGGACGGAAATAAATAGAACTGCTTATCACGATGAATTATATTTGTTCGATACAATGTTGTCAATATAAACGTTAAGAAAGGAATACGATGGAAAAAAAAAACAAGAACTTAAATTGAAAGAATAGTAAAAAAGGGACTTGTGTTGGATTGGCACTGCATATACATATATACTAAAAATTTTAGTTTAGATGGAGAATAAACAAAGAAGAAGTAGAAAAAGTATTTATGCAATCAAGAGTGTATTGAATCCATATAGAATAAAGAACTTCGATTCCTTGTTTCTTACTTGATATTAGAGGTCGAATGAAAACCATCCAATTGCAGGTAATGCCAAAATAGTTCTATTTTGTGAGGATGAATCAAATAAGGGTTTCCTTAGAAAAGGATTCTATCAAAAAAGATTCTATCAAAAAGGATTCTATAAAAACAATGATAACTAGATACGAATAGAAGAAGAAAAGAAGGAAATAAAAAAACATAGTATAGAAAAGATATCCAAAATGATATAGAAATCATTATCCTACCCTTATTTTTTATTTCCTTAATTTAATTGAATTTCATTTGATTAGGGCAAAACCTCTGCCTTTTTTAAAATATCCTGAACAGTTCCTGTAGGTTGAGCACCTTTTTCAAGGAAATAGAGAATAGCGGGAACGTTTAAATAAGTTTGATTCTTGATCGGATCATAAAAACCCACTTTCTGAAGATCTCTTCCTTCTCTTCGGGATCGAACATCAATTGCAACGATTCGATAGACGGCTCATCGGGATAGATGTAGATGAAAAAGAACCCCCCCCCCCTAGAACCGTATAGGAAGTTTTCTCCTCGTACGGCTCGAGAAAAAATGATGTTTTGTCTATGGATAAAATTAGAATTAGAATAAATAGAAAATCTGTAAAATGAATTATTCTATAATATAATTTCAAATTTCAATTTAACTCATAGTCATTTTTATTTAGCTGCGTTGCTGAAAAAAAATCATTTGTACTCATAACTCAAGTTCAATAATATAATAATAATAATTCTCAAATATATTAAAGATTTTTAAGATATTTTTTTATTGAGTGGTCTTTAACCCACCGTTTTTGTCTCGTTTAAAATTTATTTGGATTCTTTATTCGGATCCGTGAGACAATTGAAGTGGTGTTTCCTTGTTCTGGGATCCTTTATTTTTGTTTTAAATCATTGGGTTTAGACATTACTTCGGTGCTTCTTAATCCTTTCAAAATGGTAGCAACATACCCCTTTTGGGATTTCTTTCTATCAAAGAATCATACCGAGGTTGATTCATGCGCGATACACTGTCGATCGAAAAAGTTTTAGCCGTTCCAACAATTTTGAAAATTTGTTGGAATGGAATCCTTTCGATTTCTATATCGAAGATATACTTACGAAGTTGTTCCAATTTATTAATTGGCATTAACCCTAGATCGTTGCCCCTGAGAAATTAATAAATACTTTCTACTCGAGCTCCATCATGAACTATTTACATTAGAACCCAATAAAAAAAGAAGGGTTCTAGTAGAATAGAACAAACGACGTCGAGCCAAGAGCACCTTCATTCCTATATAAAATGGTGGATGTAACAATAAGAATCCACACCGGATCATGTCCTTCAAGTCGCACGTTGCTTTCTACCACATCGTTTTAAACGAAGTTTTACCATAACATTCCTCTAATTTGGAACCAGTATGGAATTGATTCAATTATGGAATCATGAATAGTCATTGGTTCAGTCGGTACAGAGACATAGTTATTTATATTTAATAGAGAATATCTACACAGATAATAAAGATTTTTCTGAATAAATTTTAGCAAAATGCCGTCTTTTTTTGTCTGAATATAACATTTTTCTATAAATCTCTATCTCAAAAAAATATCTAACAGAAATATTAAGAAATCCAAATATAGAAATAACATAACTAACAGAAATCGCACAAATAAAATAAATAAATAAATTCTATTTGACTCTGCCTCTTCAAGTGACTCAATAAGATAGACTGACCATTTTCAACTTCCCAACCTAGAAGGAATCATTACAAATCTTGATAGTTGAAAAAGTTTTCTACTTCTACATCATTCTTTGAGTCAAGTTTTACTCCTTTTTATTATCATAAAAAAGCAAGATCTCTCTTTCTTTTCAAATGGAATTGTCAATGATGCAAAGCAAATAAGCTAAATAGATCGAACAATAAAAAGAAATATCATTGTTAAATATTTAAATTTTCATATTTTAGGGATGCAATTTAGTTTTCACAAAAATGGAAACACTATTGTCACTGAAATAGGATAACCATACATACCTATAGGCTAAGCACTTCCTCGTTTTATATGTATTTTCATATTTTTTTAACCTGAGGTTAAGTAATCTTTTTCCAACTGTGATCTATGCCCCATTTTCTATGGGTCACAAAAGGGTTCAGTTACTTTTGCATGTCATTTGAACTCGATTTAGTTTGGTTTGTGAAAAAGTCAGATATGATTCCGCGAAGAATAAAAAAAGTCTATCCAAACCTTGAAACAGAACCTTGTTGAACAAAAAAGAAGTATTAGAATACAATGGATATGCTCTGGGACGGAAGGATTCGAACCTCCGAATAGCGGGACCAAAACCCGTTGCCTTACCGCTTGGCTACGCCCCATTTCTATTTTTATTGGATACTTATACTATTAAAGAATAATATTGGTATTAAGTGTTCGTCAATTCCAGTCCAACTATAGAAAATCTTTATTCTTTATAGAATCTATTATAGATTCGTGCTAGGATTTTGGCATGTGTATCTCTAGAATTAATTCAATGGAATTTATTGATCATTACATATAATTCAATTAAGATATTGTATGAAAGTATGATTTCTTCTATTCTCCTTTGAGAATCGGAGGATTTTTGATTGAGCGGAAAAAGAAGGATTTTTTGTCTACCTTACTTTACTTCATTTTTCCTTATATCAATAACTCAATCAAAATGCAATTATCTCGACGAAAAAAATGTCTGTTATGCTTAATATCTTTAGTTTGATCTGTCTTAATTCTGCCCTTTATCCGAGTAGTCTTTTCTTGGCCAAATTGCCCGAAGCCTATGCTTTTTTGAATCCAATCGTAGATGTTATGCCAGTCATACCCCTGTTCTTTTTTCTTTTAGCCTTTGTTTGGCAAGCTGCTGTAAGTTTTCGATAAGATCTTTAATACTATCCTAGAAAATTCATATTTATTCGAGAAAAATTATAACAATTGATAAGATCAAATAAGTCTGACAGTATGAACCTTCGATTCAAACATTGAAATTCTCGGATAGCCACGAGACGCCCTATTTCCTGATTTTAATCCTTTTTACGGCGAAATACCTTATTAGCTTCGGGTCCCTTACAATATCTAATTTGGGTATGAAAGTGATTTGTGGTAATCAAAGACTCTGATTACAAATTTCAACTTCATTTGAATTTCTGAACATTCTTTTCTATTTCTAGAATTCTTTTCTTGGTGTCAAAATAGGATATGTGATATAAAAATGGAGGATCTATTGTCTTTTCTCGTTTTTCTTTTTCAAAAAATGATCTTGGAGGTTGTGTAATGCTTACTCTCAAACTTTTCGTTTATACAGTAGTAAGTATTCTTTGTTTCTCTCTTCATCTTTGGATTCCTATCCAATGATCCAGGACGTAATCCTGGACGTGAAGAATAATTTTTTTGTTTTTATTGCTTGATTTTATAATTTTCTTAAGATTTTTTTTAGCTATTCCACACATTTAACAAGGAAAAAATAAAAAGGGGTTTGCAAAATTTGAAAGAAAAAATGGAAACTCATCAACGGAAACGGAAAGAGAGGGATTCGAACCCTCGGTACGAATAACTCGTACAACGGATTAGCAATCCGCCGCTTTCGTCCACTCAGCCATCTCTCCCAATTGAAAAAGATAATTACTATGTTACATTACACATCAAGTAAGGATTAAAGAAAGTATTTCTTTCACATTCTTTATCGTTATTATATAATTAGCAATTCAATTTAGATGCTCGAAAGATCCAAATAGAAAGATAAATAAAGAACACCTTCTTTCTTTTATTTTGTTCGAAGTGCCTTTTGGGCCTGGCCCGGTCAATACCCAGCCAGGCCTTTTTTTGTTCCAACGAATTCCCTTTATTTATAGGCAACATACTATAATATAAATAGCCAATTTGGTATCTGTATAAGAATATCCGTTCTGGGGTTTACATATACCTATAATTTTTGTTATAATGGAAATTGAGAAGGATTTTTGATTAAAAAAATAAATTAAGTATGTATCAAAAAATTTTTGCTTATTCTTATGTCATTAGGCAAACCAAAATTGATATTCAAATCCAAGAATAATTCACGAATTGTCAGTCAATAAATAGTTAATGGTTCCCATAAATTTAGGCTTTTTGAGTGAAAATATACATTTGATTTTTCAATATAAAAGTGAGTGGAAGTTTGTGTGTTTTGAGATACTATACAATCAATCGAAGGGGCAGATCAAATACAATCAAAAGGGGAAAAACGGTTTCTTTTCTAATTTTTTCTAAATTTAGAAAAAAGGATTAAAAAGGGATGCAAGTACAATAAACTCAAGTTTACTAATACAACTCAAAAAGGGAAATTTTTATCCTATTGTGTATCGTTTTGGCGGCATGGCCGAGTGGTAAGGCGGGGGACTGCAAATCCTTTTTCCCCAGTTCAAATCCGGGTGCCGCCTCATCAACAAACGAATCGAAATCTCTTGTTCTGTTCCGCTATTTTTTTATGTTCTGGGGATTTTGTAAAAGATTGGAAATCTTTGAATCTAAAATTCAAAGAAAGATTATAATGGTCGAAGCAAGACTTCCAGATTCTCTTCTACTGCTAATGTAATGTCTATTGATTGGGTCTTGAATTACATTGGATAACCGGCCGAGAATTCCACTACTAGTTGGGAAAGTACTTTCTATACTGTAATCTACATATATAGACTCGCGAGAATCTCTGAGTGTTCAGGCATTCAATCACTATTAGATTGAGATTGGATAGATAATTTACCTTTTATAGAAAATAAAAAAAAAAAGCCCAAAACAATTTTTACCCCTCGTCAAGAGTATAATATACTATATCCCAACTCCTTCAGAGAGACAATCGGGAAAGGGTACGGATTATAAATCATATAGGAATTTTTAAAATCCATTTATTTGATTGATTCATCAATAGTGTTCGCCCAGAATCCCTTTTTGACTCTGGACCATTCATTCTACTATTATTAGTGAGCAATAATGGAATAATTCTATCATAGAGATAAGGGACATAATTCACATGGATATAGTAAGTCTCGCTTGGGCTGCTTTAATGGTAGTCTTTACTTTTTCCCTTTCACTCGTAGTATGGGGAAGAAGTGGACTTTAGAAGCACTCCTAATTTAGTTGAGAAATGAAAAGGTATCAATTGTTTTATAGATCGTTCTGCAACGCATTCTTTATTTAAATTGAAATAATTTTCAAATAAAAATATCTTCATTTCGAAATTCCATTAGATTCTAGTGGAGAAATGTATTCTATAACAGTAAAACAATTATTTCAGATTCATTGGAAGTTTTCAGATTCATTGGAATATAAATATATATATATATATAAATGTATGAAAGAAAAGATTGGGTCCTACGTCAATTCCAAATATGGATTAATAACTACATATATTGAATTGAAGATTGAAGATAGAAGCTAATATAGCATACCCTTTTTATTAGAAAGTCAAGTACAACTTTATACACTACTATAACACTAATAGAGAGTATGGTAAGTAATAAAGCAATTTCTTACTTACCATACTCTCGGATCTCATAGAATATCGCCGATTATAGCCCCTTGATTTCAGCAAAAATAGAATACTTTTCTTTTGATTTCTTCAAAGAATTCAGAAGTCGAGTTTCATTTAAAGTAATTAATTAATTATTTTGACTTACTGTTTTTACGTAAATTATAAGTAGAAAAGCAGTAGGAACTAAAATGAACAGTGCAGTAGCAATAAATGCAAGAATATTTACTTCCATAATCTCATCGTTTTTTTTTATTTCACAATACAATAACTCGGGATTTAATCCCATAGAGATGATAAATCTTTCACCTGTCAATTCAATGAATGCATTACCTATCGATGATATTGAATCGGATCAATATCATGAATAACAATATCTGAGCTATTAAATTAATTAGTCGTGGAGAATTAATAGTATATAACATATGAAGATCTTTTATCCATACCGAATCCAAGATAGGATTCCCGGACCAATCAAAAATTCCTTTATTTATCCTTCTTTTCTGTTCTTTCTTTTCTATAACCTACCTTAGGTCTTCCTTCTAGAACCATCAAATGAAGTATAATCTAACCCGTCCGTTTCCATTAACTACAAAACCCCACCAACAAACAATACAAGCGAAGTGGAAAAAGACAGGAATTAGGTTTTAAATTTTAGTGATCCTCTTTTCTTTGGAAGACAAAACAAAGAAGTATGAGAAAGACGAGTCGCGGCCGAAAAGATGAAATATTCTGTCAACTTCACTATTTTAGTTATTTTCATTTTATTTTAGGGTGTGTTCTTTCTTCGAGAGAATCCTGAAAAAAAAAAAATAGAGGGAAACCCCTTCGGAATTCAATTATTCTCTCTGTCCCTTCATTTCACAGAAAATGGAGAGGCGAATTGATGTACTTATTGGATCCGTCGGGACTGACGGGGCTCGAACCCGTAACATCCGCCTTGACAGGGCGGTGCTCTAGCCTATTGAACTACAATCCCAGGGAAATAAGAAGAGATCTAGCAGAAAATTTAGATTCTTTTTTTTATTCTCTTGTCTTGTATCAGGTATTTCTTAAGAACAAGAGGGTTATACCATCTGATAGTAGATTGGCGAATTGTTGGGCCGAGCTGGATTTGAACCAGCGTAGACATATTGCCAACGAATTTACAGTCCGTCCCCATTAACCACTCGGGCATCGACCCAACGCCTAATTCATTTTAGACGTTCCATAATCAACTTCCTTTCGTCTCCCAAGTAGACTTGACAAATACATATCACTTGAAATCAAATATAACATTTGATATAAAATAGAAAGTCTCTTCTGAGTAGACTAATAGAAGGACTTGACAAATACGGATCACTTGATAGAAAATCCCACTCCTATAGTCTTTAGTCTTGGTATACCCCCAGAGGGACTTGAACCCTCGTTTTCTCCGTGAAAGAGAGAGGTCGTAACCACTGGACCATAGGGGCCTATGCCACCTTCATTCATAAATCAACTAGAAATAGGTAATAAGACAAATACCATAGGTAACTAAGGCCACCTTAACTTAATATAACTCAGGCCTGGAGCCGCCTTTAGGATTTAGGTGATGCATAGTATATAAATAAAAGGGAAAAACTCGTTAACTATTCTGAGGATTAATGGTAATCAAACTTTACCATTAAACTATACAATCTTGAAACTTGATTTCATTGGTCTTTCTCGTCTTTATCTTTCTGATTCCCAAAGGGTTATGCGTTGGATCCAAGATCCTTCACTCCGCAGTAGATTCAAGGTGGTTTACCAAACTATGATTTGTTCGGTCAAATTATATTGAGCCCTAAGTCATACTGTCAATTAACGACACGACAGGACAGGACAAGAGGGCAATAAAAGAAGAGAGAAGACGGAGATCTAGATTAGCTATACCCGCGTTAATAATAATATAAGTTAATAAATACAACATTCATACAGTTTTCTGGTATTCAATATTGAAGTAGATTAGAATATCTATGCCGTTATTATACATTATAATATAATTAATAAGTTTTGATATTATCAATCCCAAAGCATTGTAAGCCTAAGTGGGAGAATTGGGTTTCTAGGACTGTTTTATCAATTCTGTTTCGGTTGCATCTCTTAAAAATGACAATTAATTCAAGTTCAGTATAAATTTTTATTCCACCTATTTCATAGATTCCAGTCAAAGATTCATAGAATCCAAATTCCATCATTGCTAGATTTGATTTTGATGGATAATGCGCCAGCAAAAATGGTATTTTTTTTTTTTTTTTTAGAGAATTCGATATGGATGAATATAAATAACTGACAATTTCAAAATAATCCGGGATAGACGCAATGTCCACAATACCTGGATTTAATCAGATACAATTTGAAGGATTTTGTAGGTTCATTGATCAGGGTTTGACAGAAGAACTTTCTAAGTTTCCTAAAATTGAAGATACAAATCAAGAAATTGACTTTGAATTATTTTTGGAAAGATATCAATTGGTAGAACCCCTGATAAAGGAAAGAGATGCTGTGTATGAATCACTCACATATTCTTCTGAATTATATGTATCCGCTAGACTCATTTGGAAAAACGATAGGCGTAGGTATATCCAAGAACAAACAATTTTGATAGGAAAGATACCTCTAATGACTTCTCTGGGAGCGTTTATAGTAAATGGAATTTATAGAATTGTAATCAATCAAATATTGCAAAGTCCCGGTATTTATTACCAGTCAGAATTGAATGATAACGGAATTTCGGTCTATACCGGCACTATAATATCAGATTGGGGAGGAAG
>JARVZY010005816.1:5000-15000 GCA_030686995.1 Artemisia argyi
GTGAAGTCGGGACCTAAAAGATCGAATGGAACAGTACATAGACAAGTAAATTCCTTATGAATTCCACGGTACTCTCTTTAATTAAGAATTACGGGATTCATCATTCAAGGGGAAGTAGACTACTCAAGAATTTCACATTTCATTTATGGCATAATTGAATTAAGGAATTCATAAAATCTAAATAAAAATAATAAAGAAGACGGAATAAATGAAGTTTTGCTTGGTCTTCACTGGAAACTTGAGTAAGGAGTAGATCTTTTTGGAGTTTTATATAATTTGAAATTTGAAAGCGAGAACTCCTTTCTTTTTCTTTGACCTACTTGAGCCGGATGAAAGGAAACTTTCACGTCCGATTTTGAGGGGGGGAGATCCTATCCCAATTTTTATTTTGCTAGGCCCATAGATAAAAAACCCACTTTTTTACGATTACGGGGTTTATTGGAATACGAAATCCAACCCTGGAAATACAGGATCCCCATTTTTTTTACTACCCGGAGCTTCGATACATTTCGAAATCGAGAGATGTCTACCGGGGGGGGCTCTATCAGACAACAATTAGCCAATCTAGATTTACGAAGTATTATAGATTCTTCATTGATAGAATGGAAAGAATTGGAGGAAGAAGAACCCACAGGGAATGAATGGGAAGATCGAAAAGTTGGAAGAAGAAAAGATTTTTTGCTTAGACGCATGGAATTGGCTAAGCATTTTATTCGAACAAATATAGAACCAAAATGGATGGTTTTGCGTCTATTACCAGTTCTTCCTCCTGAGTTGAGACCAATCTATCATATAGATGAGGATAAACTAGTGACCTCGGATATTAATGAAATCTATAGAAGAATTATCTATCGGAATAATACTCTTACAGATCTATTAACAACAAGTATAGCTACGCCAGAAGAATTAATAATATCTCAGGAAAAATTGCTGCAAGAAGCCGTGGATGCACTTCTTGATAATGGAATCTGCGGACAACCGATGAGGGATGATCATAATAGAGTTTACAAGTCTCTTTCAGATGTAATTGAAGGCAAAGAAGGAAGAGTTCGCGAGACTTTGCTTGGTAAACGGGTTGATTATTCAGGGCGGTCAGTGATTGTCGTGGGCCCTTCACTTTCATTACATCGATGTGGATTGCCTCGCGAAATAGCAATAGAACTTTTCCAGGCATTTGTAATTCGTGACCTAATTAGAAAACATCTTGCTTCGAACATCGGAGTTGCTAAAAGTCAAATTCGAAAAAAAAAACCGATTGTATGGGAAATACTTCAGGAAATTCTGGATGACCATCCTGTATTGCTGAATAGAGCGCCTACTCTGCATAGATTAGGCATACAGGCATTCCTGCCCATTTTAGTGGAAGGGCGTGCTATTTGTTTACATCCATTAGTTTGTAAGGGCTTCAATGCAGACTTTGACGGGGATCAAATGGCTGTTCATGTGCCTTTATCTTTGGAGGCTCAAGCAGAGGCACGTTTACTTATGTTTTCTCATATGAATCTTTTGTCTCCAACTATTGGAGATCCCATTTCTGCACCAACTCAAGATATGCTTAGTGGACTCTATTTCTTAACGAGTGGAAATCGTCGGGGTATTTGTGTAAATAGGTATAATCCATGTAATCGTATAAACTATCAAAATGAAGATAATAACTATAAGTATACAAAAAAAAAAGAACCTTTTTTTTCTAATGCCTATGATGCAATTGGAGCTTATCGGCAAAAACGCATCAATTTAGGTAGTCCCTTGTGGCTGCGGTGGCGACTAGATCAACGCGTTATTGCTGCAAGAGAAACTCCCATCGAAATTCACTATGAATCTTTGGGGACCTATTATGAGATTTATGGACACTATCTAATAGTAAGAAGTATAAAAAAAGAAATTCTTTATATATATATTCGAACCACTCTCGGTCATATTTCTCTTTATCGAGAAATAGAAGAAGCCATACAGGGGTTTTGGCAGGGCTGTTGTAATTCTATGCTACCAGGGGGAATTCGAGTCTCACCGGGTTAACTAGGACTATAATTGCAATTGCGGAATTTCTACGTGAATCAAGATCTAGAAAAGGAAGTTTTACAATCACTGACTCAAACCCATTGTCAAATTCTACTCAGCGCAATATGGAGGTACTGATGGCAGAACGGCCCACTCAGGTCTTTCACAATAAAATGATAGACGGAACTGCCATGAAACGACTTATTAGTCGATTTATTGATCACTATGGAATAGGATATACATCACATATCCTGGATCAAGTAAAGACTCTGGGTTTCCGACAAGCTACCGCCGCATCCATTTCATTAGGAATTGATGATCTTTTAACAATACCTTCTAAAAGATGGCTAGTTCAAGACGCTGAACAACAAAGTTTTATTTTGGAAAAACACCATCATTATGGGAATGTACACGCGGTAGAAAAATTACGTCAATCGATCGAGATCTGGTATGCCACAAGTGAATATTTGCGACAAGAAATGAATCCTAATTTTCGGATGACCGATCCTTTTAATCCAGTCCATATAATGTCTTTTTCGGGAGCCAGAGGAAATGCATCTCAGGTACATCAATTAGTAGGTATGAGAGGATTAATGTCGGATCCCCAAGGGCAAATGATTGATTTACCCATTCAAAGCAATTTACGCGAAGGACTCTCTTTAACAGAATATATTATTTCTTGTTACGGAGCCCGTAAAGGAGTTGTGGATACCGCTATCCGAACATCAGATGCAGGATATCTCACGCGCAGACTTGTTGAAGTAGTTCAACACATTGTTGTACGTCGAACAGATTGCGGCACCGTCCGAGGTATTTCTGTAAGTCCTCGAAATGGAATGATGGCGGACAGGATTTTTATCCAAACATTAATTGGGCGTGTATTAGCAGATCATGTATATATAGGTTCGCGATGCATTGCTACTAGAAATCAAGATATTGGAGTTGGACTTGTCAATAGATTCATAACTTTTAGAGCACAACCAATCTCTATTCGAACTCCCTTTACTTGTAGGAGTACGTCGTGGATTTGTCAATTATGTTATGGCCGAAGTCCAGCTCATGACGACCTGGTCGAATTGGGAGAAGCTGTAGGTATTATTGCAGGTCAATCTATTGGAGAACCGGGCACTCAATTAACATTAAGAACTTTTCATACCGGCGGAGTATTCACAGGGGGTACTGCAGAACATGTGCGAGCCCCTTCTAATGGAAAAATAAAATTCAACGAGGATTTGGTTCATCCGACACGTACACGTCATGGACATCCTGCTTTTCTATGTTCTAGAGACTTATATGTAACTATTGAGAGTGAAGATATTATACACAATGTGTGTATTCCGCCCAAAAGTTTTCTTTTAGTTCAAAATGATCAATATGTAGAATCAGAACAAGTCATTGCTGAGATTCGCGCGAGAACATCCACTTTGAATTTGAAAGAGAAAGTTCGAAAACATATTTATTCTGACTCAGAGGGCGAAATGCACTGGAATACCGATGTGTACCATGCACCTGAATTTACATATGGTAATATTCATCTCTTACCAAAAACAAGTCATTTATGGATATTATTAGGGGAGCCCTGGAGATCCAGTCCAGGCCCCTGTTCGATCCATAAGGATCAAGATCAAATAAACGCTTATTCTCTTTCTGTTAAGCGAAGATATATTTCTAACCCCTCAGTAACTAATAATCAAGTTAGACACAAATTTTTTAGTTCGTATTTTTCTGGTAAAAATCAAAAAGGAGATAGGATTCCTGATTATTCAGAACTTAATCGAATGACATGTACTGGTCGTTGGAATCTCAGATATCCGTCCATTCTCGAGGGGAATTCTGATTTATTGGCAAAGAGGCGAAGAAATAGAGTCATCATCCCACTCGAATCGATTCCAGAAGGAGAGAACCCACTCATACCTTCTTCGGGTATCTCAATTGAAATCCCCAGAAATGGTATTCTCCGTAGAAATAGTATTCTTGCTTATTTTGATGATCCTCGATATATAAGAAAGAGCTCGGGACTTACTAAATATGAGACTAGAGAACTTAATTCAATCGTCAACGAAGAGGATTTGATTGAATATCGAGGAGTCAATGTACTTTGGCCAAAATACCAAAAGGAAGTAAATCCATTTTTTTTTATTCCCGTGGAAGTCCACATTTTGGCCGAATCTTCTTCCATAATGGTACGGCACAATAGTATTATTGGGGTAGATACACAAATAACTTTAAATCGAAGAAGTCGGGTAGGCGGATTGGTCCGAGTGAAGAAAAAAGCAGAAAAAATTAAACTGATAATCTTTTCTGGAGATATCCATTTTCCTGGAAAGACAAATAAGGCATTCCGATTGATACCACCAGGAGGGGGAAAACAGAATTCCAAAGAATACAAAAAATTGAAAAATTGGCTCTATATCCAACGAATGAAACTTTCCAGGTATGAAAAAAATTATTTTGTTTTGGTTCAACCTGTAGTCCCATATAAAAAAACAGATGGTATAAATTTAGGAAGACTTTTCCCGCCGGATCTCTTGCAGGAAAGTGATAATCTACAACTTCGAGTTGTCAATTATATCCTTTATTACGACCCAATTCTTGAAATTTGGGACACAAATATTCAATTAGTTCGGACTTGTTTAGTGCTGAACTGGGACCAAGACAAAAAGATCGAAAAGGCCTGTGCTTCCTTTGTTGAAATAAGGACAAATGGTTTGATTAGAGATTTTCTAAGAATCGACTTAGCGAAGTCCCCTATTTCGTATACCGGAAAAAGAAATGATCTGTCGGGTTCAGGATTGATCTCTGAGAATGGATCAGATCGCGCTAATGTCAATCCGTTTTCTTCCATTTATTCCTATTCCAATCCCAAGCCAAGGATTCAAGAATCCCTTAATCCAAATCAAGGAACTATTCATACGTTATTGAATCGAAATAAGGAATCTCAATCTTTGATAATTTTGTCATCATCTAATTGTTCTCGAATAGGCCCATTCAACGATGTAAAATCAACCAATGTGATAAAAGAATCAATCAAAAAGGACCTGCTCATTCCAATTAGGAATTCGTTGGGCCCCTTAGGAACAGGCTTTCCAATTTATAATTTTGATTTATTTTCCCATTTAATAACCCATAATCAGATCTTGGTAACTAACTATTTGCAACTTGATAATTTAAAACAGATTTTTCAAATACTTAAATATTATTTACTGGATGAAAATGGTAAAATTTATAATCCCTATTCGTGCAGTAACATCATTTTGAATCCATTGAATTTGAATTGGTATTTTCTCCATTACAATTATTGTGAAGAGACATCTACAATCGTTAGTCTTGGGCAGTTTCTTTGTGAAAATGTATGTATAGCCAAAAAAGGACCGCATTTAAAATCGGGTCAAGTTCTAATTCTTCAAGTTGACTCTGTGGTAATACGATCGGCTAAGCCTTATTTGGCTACTCCAGGAGCAACTGTTCATGGGCATTATGGGGAAATCCTTTACGAAGGAGATACATTAGTTACATTTATATATGAAAAATCCAGATCTGGTGATATAACCCAAGGTCTTCCAAAAGTGGAACAGGTGTTAGAAGTGCGTTCAATTGATTCAATATCGATGAATCTCGAAAAAAGGATTGAGAGTTGGAATAAATGTATAACAAGAATTCTTGGAATTCCTTGGGCATTCTTGATTGGTGCTGAGCTAACTATAGTGCAAAGTCGTATCTCTTTGGTTAATAAGGTCCAAAAGGTTTATCGATCCCAGGGGGTGCAGATACATAATCGGCATATAGAAATTATTGTACGTCAAATAACATCAAAAGTATTGGTTTCAGAAGATGAAATGTCTAATGTTTTTTCGCCCGGAGAACTTATTGGATTGTTGCGAGCGGAACGAATGGGGCGCGCTTTGGAAGAAGCGATCTGTTACCAAGCCGTCTTATTGGGAATAACAAGAGCATCTATGAATACTCAAAGTTTCATATCCGAAGCGAGTTTTCAAGAAACCGCTCGGGTTTTAGCAAAAGCAGCTCTCCTGGGGCGTATCGATTGGTTGAAAGGCCTGAAAGAAAACGTTGTTCTGGGGGGGATGATACCTGTTGGTAGCGGCTTCAAAACACCATCAAACGAACCTAACAACATTCCTAACAACATTGCCTTTGAACCCCAAAAAAAGAATCTATTAGAGGGGGAAATGAAAGATATTTTGTTTTACCATAGAAAATTATTAGATTCTTGCCTTTCAAAGAATTTCCATGATACACAAGAACAATCTTTTTTTTAGGATTTAATGATCCATAAGAGCAGATTAACCCCTTTCTTTTCTCTTTTAAAAGGATCCGTTGGTCCAGTCATTTGATTTGATAATAGTAATAAAAAAATAACAAATAGAAAAGAATAATGGCTTGAACTGTGTATCGACGCCAATCTACGGTAGCAGAGAAGGTTCCATCGGAACAATTATTTATTTCAGGGTACCTCTTCGCTTTTTTTTCAAATCAAAGGGGGGAGGCAGTGTGGGGAGAAATGACAAGAAGATATTGGAACATTAATTTAGAAGAGATGATGGAAGCAGGAGTTCATTTTGGCCATGGTACTAGGAAATGGAATCCTAAAATGGCACCTTATATCTCTGCAAAACGTAAAGGTATTCATATTATAAATCTTACTAGAACTGCTCGTTTTTTATCAGAAGCTTGTGATTTGGTTTTTGATGCAGCAAGTAAGGGAAAACAATTCTTAATTGTTGGAACTAAAAATAAAGAAGCTGATTCAGTAGCATGGGCTGCAATAAGGGCTAGGTGTCATTATGTTAATAAAAAATGGCTCGGTGGTATGTTAACAAATTGGTCCACTACAGAAACGAGACTTCATAAGTTTAGAGACTTGAGAACCGAACAAAAAACAGGGGGACTCAACCGTCTTCCGAAAAGAGATGCGGCTATGTTGAAAAGACAATTATCTCATTTGCAAAAATATCTGGGCGGGATTAAATATATGACAGGGTTACCCGATATTGTAATCATCGTTGATCAGCACGAAGAATATACGGCCCTTCAAGAATGTATCACGTTGGGAATTCCAACAATTTGTTTAATCGATACAAATTGTGACCCTGATCTCGCAGACATTTCGATTCCAGCGAATGATGACGCTATATCTTCAATCCGATTAATTCTTAACAAATTAGTATTTGCAATTTGTGAGGGACGTTCTGGCTATATAAGAAATCCGTGATTAATAATAAGATAAATAACTTATTTCATTTCGGAACCTTCATAGATTTATCGAATCGGTTACTATTTCTTAATCTCAAAAAAGAGATAAAAATAACAAGGAATATAATTTGATTAGTTGGTATTCAAAATATACGATTCAAGTAGTCAAGTCGAGAAAGAGATGGTTGAATCAAAATAATTTTGTTTAAAGTTCTATTTTTGTCAGAGGGCAATATGAATGTTCTATCATGTTCCATCAACACACTAAACGGATTATATGATCTATCCGGTGTGGAAGTAGGCCAACATTTTTATTGGAAAATCGGGGGTTTCCAAGTCCACGGCCAAGTACTTATTACTTCTTGGGTTGTAATTGCTATCTTATTAGGTTCAGCCGCTCTAGCCGTTCGGAACCCACAAACCATTCCGACCGGTGGTCAGAATTTCTTCGAATATGTCCTTGAATTTATTCGAGATGTGAGTAAAACTCAAATTGGAGAGGAGTATGGTCCTTGGGTTCCTTTTATTGGAACTATGTTTCTATTTATTTTTGTTTCTAATTGGTCAGGCGCCCTTTTACCTTGGAAACTCATACAATTACCTCATGGGGAGTTAGCCGCACCCACGAATGATATAAATACTACTGTTGCTTTGGCTTTACTCACGTCAGTGGCATATTTCTATGCGGGTCTTAGCAAAAAAGGATTAAGTTATTTCGGGAAATATATTCAACCAACTCCAATTCTTTTACCTATTAACATCTTAGAAGATTTCACAAAGCCCCTATCACTTAGTTTTCGACTTTTCGGAAATATATTAGCTGATGAATTAGTAGTTGTTGTTCTTGTTTCTTTAGTACCTTCGGTGGTTCCTATCCCTGTCATGTTCCTTGGATTATTTACAAGTGGTATTCAAGCTCTTATTTTTGCAACTTTAGCCGCGGCTTATATAGGTGAATCCATGGAAGGCCACCATTGACTAGTTTTCTAAATAGTCTTTTTTTTTTTAGTTTAATCTAAGGCAATGTGTGCATGGCTAAAAAAATTTACTTAGGGAATAAAAATATACAACTACACTATATACGATCTCGAGTAATAGAAAAAAAGATTACAATAAAGATTACAATATTGATATTAGAGTAGAAAAAAAGGAAAGAGATCTCAAAGATCTTTTTCCTAAAATTCCCATTTGGTCCATTTATACCATAATAAAACCTTCCCCTCAATGAATATTCAATTTAGATTGGTCATCCAATCCGAATATTCACTATTTGGACTCCTAATTTGACTAAGAAGTCTTGCGATATTACGACGTGTTATTAAATAAAAAGGATGTTCTATCAAACGATTCGCCTTTTGAGTTGATTTTATTCAACGATTGACCAAACGAAAATATTAATAAATAATCAATTATATGAACTTAGATCAATCAAATTAATTTCTATGTAACGATTCGGCCCAATGAATTTATCCATTGATTATCTTATCAATTTAGGTTGCAGGATAATGATAAACAAGGGGGAAGGGAAAGGAAAATTTATAACAAAGGGGATTCATAAATGGTTCGTAGAGGGAAGGTCGAACTAGGTATATGGAATTGAATGGCGATAAGTTAACTCTTGTCAAGGGTTAGACGCATCCTTATTAAATCCGATTGCATTCAAGATGAAGAAAGAGTGGGTTTACATTGTGGAAGAAAGACATGTATATGTGATATTAGATATTGACTAGTTATATACGAGCTAAAGATATATCTAAATTTCCCTACTAATCGAATATGAGTGTAGATGGGGATTCTATAGAAGTCCTTCTGTCTCATATGTGACTGTGAGTTGAAGATGAAGTCAATAAAAAAATCGAAGAATTCAAAGTCAAAGAGCGGTTCGGGACAAAGAAACGGAAAAACTAAAGTTGTATGGATTCACAAAGACTTTCTCGAGAGAAACTAAAAAAGAGATATCAAAGTAGTTTTGATAATTCAAGAATGTTATTACTTGAATTCGAAGTTCGTAGTTACTTTGACTGGATGAATCGTAGCAATCGAATAATTAAGTCATAGTTCATTGGTTGAATGTATCATTAACCATTTTTTTTTTGGTACGAGGAACTTATCATGAATCCACTGATTTCTGCCGCTTCCGTTATTGCTGCTGGATTGGCTGTAGGGCTTGCTTCTATTGGACCTGGAGTTGGTCAAGGTACTGCTGCGGGTCAAGCTGTAGAAGGTATCGCGAGACAGCCCGAGGCGGAGGGAAAAATACGAGGTACTTTATTGCTTAGTCTAGCTTTCATGGAAGCTTTAACAATTTATGGCTTGGTTGTAGCATTAGCACTTTTATTTGCTAATCCTTTTGTTTAATATTAGAAATATGAAAAATTTTTATTTTTCATATTTTATTGCCTTGGACTTGTGCTTTGCTTTTTCGAATTATATAAAGATTTCATTCCTAGAATTACTTATTCGTTGAGAAAATAACCCACGGGAAGGGCTGATTTGCGGATGAGGAATTAGCATACAAACTCGCTTTCATCCTTCCCGTTTGTGTTCGTAGGCCTTTTAAGAGGGGTTGCAACCAAGAAGGTAATTCAATATTTCTAAATCTAATAGATTTTTGATTCGATTTAGAAAGTAGGAAACTAGAAATATATAGATATAGGGCAAAGTAATACAAAAAGAACTCTGTTCGATTTTTTAGTCTATCTATAGAGGAGATCATATGAAAAATGTAACCGATTCTTTCGTTTCTTTGGGCCAATGGCCATCCGCCGGGAGAGTTTCGGGTTTAATA
>JARVZY010005817.1:0-28368 GCA_030686995.1 Artemisia argyi
TGGACCTTCCTTCCACTTCTTGTATATTAACAGAAGAAGCGGGTCAAATTCTTGAGGTGAATATGATTATAGATGGGCAAAAGCTCTACTTAATCACTACTTAAGCACAAGTCATGTTTGTAACATTTTATCTATCTATTCAATTTGATTCCACTTCTTGTATATTAACATCTTATATCTGCTACTAAAAGAAATGAGTGATGTTGCATCTACTTAGAAAAAGGACTTTCAGTTCAGTTATCTTTTAGTAAAGTTTCTAATAAAGAAGGATTCAGATGTCAGAGTTAGTTCACACTGGCTTATGGTTTACAAACATAGTCGTTCAAGACAAACTTTTAAAAACCCTCTTACTAATCTAAACGCTCAATGAGCAATTTGTTTGAGTCAACCAAATAGAAACAAGTGAGATCTTCCCTAGCATATTCTGTACACGTCTATGTTCAAATAAGCAACTTACATAGTCCTAACAGACTTGCAATATATTGTTTCTGCCTGGAGTTGCTATAATGAACACAATATTTTCATGAATCATGGTAACTAAGAAGTAACACTACTAGTGAACATGTATAGATGTGCTACTGAAAATGAATGCTAATAAGAGGAAACCTGACCTTTGAAGAAACATCCTCTCTTTCGGGCATTGCATTATAGTATTAAACATCGGTTTACATCCCTAAGCCGCTGACATTTTCCATACATCTCTAAGCCGCTGACATTTTCCATACTAACACCAGCGGTTTCAGTTGCACCTAAAAGACCAACAACATCATAAAGAATCAAAACTGTATGAAACAAAAAGAGCGTTTTTGTCTGTCAGACAACCATGTGACCATGCCGAGACCAATTAGATGGGCTGACAACAATCCTCTATTGAGCTATGGCCGAGACCATGAAGCTCGGTTAATCACGCTCTAGTCACATGGTCATGATGCATCAACCAGACGTGGGTTTCTGTCTCTTGAGGAATCAAGAATACAGAGGTACGAGCCTATAGAACAGATCCTGTTCAAGTAAGGTCGTGCCTGCTTTTTTGCTTGTGGTCTTTATAAACTGTCTGTCTTTTGCACTTTCAAGCGATGTGGGATAGAACTTTTCAGAACTATTGCTTATTATTTCCCTTTGTATTTAGTAGGCTCTTATTTCTACTTACTGAAACAAAACAACTAAATTTATTGTAGCTATTTCGTTTTATTTAACACCTTAAGATAAAAAACATATGGGTGGAAATCATGATTACTAAGATTGTCTAAGAAATTTGAACATATCAAATAATTCTACTTACATTAAACGCATGATGATATGTAGCTTTTCGGGATAGTAGTGACTGTGTCTTTATGGCGATGTGTGTGGTCTACGTCTTATTTCATTTCTGTTAGTTTATTTCAAAATGTATCGAGGCGATTATGTCACATATATTAATTTAACTGACATGAAGAGTTCAAATATTTCTATTTTTTGGTACTTATGGAATGGACAGATGTTCTCTGTAAAAATAGATTACTTGATCAACTAAGATTTTACATTCTATGTAACGTTTTTTCTCTGGAATTTTTTCGATCATGCAGTGGTTCAAAGGAGTCTAAAAAGCCCTTCCATAGTATCATTATTGAGTTGATTACTAAAATAAACAAAATTTTGACACTAAATAATCCAATAAGATTAAAAACTACTATGATCACAAGGAGGTTTGAGAATAGATATCAACTAGTTGTCACAAATTCTTACAACAATAAATAATAGTTAGACAAATGAGAATTGGATAATCAACACCAGTTGACTTCTTAATTAATTATGATAGCAATAGTAAAGAATTAATCAATTATAAGCATAAGTTGGCATCAATTCAGATGTGTGGTAAGAGTTTATTCATTAGACATAGAACCTTTAATTTACATTGGCCTGGCAAGCAACTTATATACACTTTTGTATTACTTATATCAGTACTAATGAAACTTTTTTTTATAAAAAGTTTTAGAATAAAGAATCTTTAATGCTTTATATGTATGTTGATGCAAGTTTGGTATAACGTCATATGGACACTGCTACTTTTGAATAACAGAATAAATATTAAAGCACTGTTAATTTACATAATGCTTATGCATAACTACATGATAGTTGTAAGAACTCAAAGTTAATTATTCATTTAGTGAATAATGCTTATGCCTCCCCATCTCTTCCTTAGACAGCAAATATTTTTTCATGGTTTATGGAATGGTCAGCATGTCTTGATCACACATGTTTGATGCTAGTTTAGTCGATAAACGTGATCATAGCGCTCTACAAACATTGTTTTTGATACTGGTAAGAAAATATGAGTGAGATTGAGCAGAATGGTTCTGATATGGCGGAGAAGGACAAGAGAGAAGAGGAGAGGCGCATGAAGGTGACAGAGGGTGGCTGGGGTTTCTTCATCAACCCTCGAAGCAGGTTTCATATGCCTTCTTACTTTATCGGTCTCTTTTTAGCCTTTATTTGTTTGTGGAGATATCTGCATAAAACTTTCTATGGCAATTAGTGTGTTACTGATTTCGTGTTTATCCAGTTTTATGATAATTCACAAACACTTGTACAAATATACTGTTAGTAATGCACCATTCATCTCCCATAACAAAAATGTTAAAGTAGGTTACAAATTATCACTGTAGTATAATCTCCAATTTTATGATGCAGATGGTACCGGGCTTGGGATAAATTCATATTGTTATGGGCAGTGTACTCATCTATAGGAACACCCATTGAATTTGGGTTCTTTAGGGGATTGCCCAAACATTTCTATTTATTAGACATACTCAACCAGACAGCTTTCTTCATCGATATTTTCGTTCAGTTCTTTGTTGCTTACAGAGACATTGATACTGAGAAGATGATCACTAATCAAAACCTTATTGCTCTACGGTCAGTTTTTCATCCTATAAATGACAACTTCAATGCTTCAATCCAAATAATATAAAGAAACTTATAACCTTTATCTTTATAATTCAAATTTCTTGCTGCAGATATTTAAAATCTCATTTCATTTTTGATTTACTTGCCTGCATGCCATGGGATCTTCTTTATTGGGTATTATTCTAAACTCCATATAGATGTAAATACTACGTAATATACATGATAAAAATTATAACTAAGATGTAACTTATGTTTATCAGGTTTCTGGTAGAAAAGAAGAAGTGAGATACCTTTTACTAATTAGGTTGGTACGGGCACGGAGAGTTCTAGACTTTTTTTCCATGTTGGAAAAGGACATACGTGTCAAGTATTTGTTTTCGAGAATCATGAAACTTATTGTTGTTGAGTTCTATTGCACACATACGGCAGCATGTATATTCTACTATTTAGCTACAACTATGCCAGCTTCACAAGAGGAATATACATGGATTGGGAGCTTAAAACTTGGTGATTATAGCTACTCAAATTTCAGAGACATTGATCTTTTGAAAAGATATGTAACTTCATTATATTTTGCAATTATCACGATGACAACAGTGGGTAAGTTCTTTCATTTCAACTGAACCCTTACCGCAATATAATAAACTCTCCATACGAATCATGTATTAATGTGGGGACTTACTTGTACAGGTTATGGCGACATACATGCAGTCAATGTGAGAGAGATGATATTCATTATGGTTTATGTTTCATTTGACATGGTTCTCGCTGCTTATTTAGGTGGTAACATAACAGCTTTAGTTGTAAGAGGATCAAAGCCAGAAATATACAGGGAAAGAATAAAAAATCTATTGAAATATATGGACAGAAATAAACTAGGGAAAGACATACGTTATAGAATCAGGGATCAACTGCGGTCACCATATGATAGTAGCCAAACTGATTCTGCTGTTTTACAAGATCTTCCCAGCTCTCTCCGTGCTATGGTATGGAACAGAGAATTTTGCTTAATCCAGATACGTTGAAAATAATTGCAATTATTCTAATGTTCATTTACACATTATCTATGATACTAAACAACGTGTAGTATTTCTTTCAGGTAATTGAAAACCTTTACAAGCCACACATTGAAAAGGTTCCTCTTTTCAAGGGATGCTCTTTGGAATTCAGAAATCAGATCGTAAGTCTTTCAGGGGGATGCACTGTATATGTTGATAATTATATAGGTACCTTAGCGGGCGCTCCTCTTGCAGGTAAGTAGAGTGCACGAGGAGTTTTTTCCTCCAGGGAAAGTAATAATGGAACAAGGAAGTGTGGTTGACCAACTTTTTTTCATAAGTGATGGAAAGCTGGTAAGAAGTTCCTATTTTATGTTAGATTATGCCATTATATATGAGGTGTTATATAAATTGATACAACGAAACTGTTACAGGAAGAGGTTGTTGTCTATGAAGGTGGCTCTAAAGAAGCAGTATCAATCCTAAACCCTCACGACTCGTTTGGAGATGTTTCCATTCTGTGCAACATTCCTGAACCATACACCGTTCGAGTTTCTGAGCGCTGTCTGCTTTTACGGATTGATAAGCAATCTTTCTCTAATATCCTTGAGATATATTTTCACGACAAAAGAAAGATTCTAGACAATCTACTAGAGGTCATTACTAAATTTAGCTACTGCTCCCTTAGTAAGGTTTATTTTCTTTTGGGCCTTCTAAACTAGCATTATCTTAGCAGGGTAAAGAAAGTAATGTTCACATGAAGCATGTGGTGTCAGAAATTAAAGCTCATATCGAGCTACAAGAGGCACAACTTGCACTAAGGCTTAATAATGCAGCTTATAAGGGAGATTTGTCCCGGCTAAAAAGCTTAATTCGAGCTGGAGCTGATCCAAACAAGAAAAACTTTGATGGAAGGACGCCGCTGGTAATGAATTTCTTTTAATGACCAAAAAAAAAATGTTAACAGCAGAAGGGATGTTGCTAACTAGTTACTGCCTGATCCAACAGCATCTTGCTGCATCAAAAGGACACGAAGATATCACTCTTTTTCTTATTAAAGAAGGTGTTGAAGTAAACATTTCAGGTAAACTTTCTACCCATTTGAGCTTAGATTCTAGTAGTCATTTGACCTAATTATATACTTTATTTCATCTTACTGATAGATAACTTTGGGAACACGCCCTTATTAGAAGCCATCAAAAGAGGACATGATAACATTGCTTCTTTACTAATAAAAGAAGGCTGCTCATTGACGATAACTGATAGTGATACTATATCATCTCCATCTGTCGCAAGAGGAGTTTTAAACTCAAAAGACTACAACTTCCGGACACCACTACATGTAGCCACCGCACGAGGATCTTATGTACTTGCAGAGTTGCTAGTCAAAGCCGGGGCTAGTGTTTTGTCCAAAGACAGGTACAGTTATGACTATATCAACCAGGTTATAGAGAGTTTAATTATAGTTTGAGTTTAAATAAAAAGAGACAAAACATTACTAGTCATATTTTTTGAGTCCACAAAGTCGATCATATATCACGTAACAACATTTTAAGCTCAAAATTAAAGTGCAGATGGGGTAACACTCCACTTGATGAAGCGAGATTATCTGGAAATGAGATGCTGATTAACCTATTGGAAGAAGCCAAATCATCCCAGTTATCAGAATTCCCTTCATCCTCTCAAGAACCATCAGGTATTTAAAAGCTTTGTAATGTAGTTAGCAAACATCGTTGTTTTGAGACAAGGGAAAAAACAGAGAACAAGACTATTCCTAACGAGCACATAGTTAAATTAACAAGAATGAAACGCAAGCTAACAACAAACTTATGGGTGTTTACTTTGTTGTGACAGATAGAAAGGCACGAAGGAAATGTACCATATACCCGTTTCAGCCATGGGAATTACCAAAGGATCAAAACAAGTATGGAGTTGTATTATGGGTTCCAGACACTATCGATGAGCTCATTGAAACAGCAGCGGATCATTTGAAGTCGAACCTTTCTCCTAATTCTTGTATTATAGTAACAGCAGATGCAGGTAAAATTGTGGATGTCGATATGATAGCAAATGGGCAGAAGCTCTATTTAATCACTAATCAGGAATGACATATATGTACCATCTTATCATTTATTCAAATCACTTCCAAAGATTTATCCATAAACCAAACAGAGAAGCATGCAAATATGGTTTGACCCAATTTACGATAGCTACTAATACAACGTGAATAATACAACATCTACTTAAACAAGGCATCCATTTCTGGTTAACCTTATTCTCTTCAAAAGGTTTAAATTGGATGAGAAACCCCAACCCCTTACACCTATGGGTGTCGACCGACCCTTTCCCATGGACCAAAAGTATCCATGGTCAAGACACAGAGGTAAATGACTAATACTTAAACTTATGCATTGTCATATTACCTCACTACAACTCCTTGAGCCGAAAAAAATAAAATAAAAAAATAAATAAAAATTGTCAAGTATATATCGTGCACACCCTATATTGAATTTCTAGATCCGCCATTGCTAACAACCTTGAAGTGGCCACACCAACCTCTTGAAAACGGAGGACGTTACCTGGTGTGTGGCGGTGGGTTCAGACGTTGTAAAAGGTCGGAAACCATGATTACCCAAAACTAGAACAAGAAATAAAAACAAATGAATAATATCTAGTATCTACTCTATACTTAACATGTTCAAATAAGGAACCTAAATAGAAGTAAAAAGATATTTCACAACCTGGCTATAGAAGAAACCTAAACTCGTTCAGACATTTCATCAAATCTTTCTATGCATCATCCATATAACTTCTAACAGTTTCATTTACTCTTTATGCTTTCTATGTTAGACAATCATGTGACCATGCCGAGACCCCGTTAGACGGGCAGGCAACTATCCTCTACTGAGCTATGGCCGAGACCATGAAGCTCGGTTAATCACGCTCTAGCCACATGGTCAAGTAGGGTCGTGTCTACCTGTTTGTTTGTGGCCTATATAAACTGTTTGTCTTTTGCACTTTCAAAAGATGTGGGATAAGACATATTAACAATATTAGTCCTTGTTTATTTCGGTTAAAAACATAACGAACTTAAACCGAATAAAAGAAAAACCAATTGTTTTAGTTTTTTAGATTTTTTTTTTCTTTTTTTCTTTTTAGAACGACAATTTTAATTATATCACAACATTTACACCACAAATCATTTTAGATGATTTGAGAAAAACTATCAACATCAACTCATTGCCACAAAGTCCTATAGCAGTAATAATAGTTGGACAAATAAGAGTGGGCAATGAAACCCATTGACTTCTTATGATACCATTTGGTAAACAAATAATCAATTTGAAGCATAAGTATCTACAAGTTCAAATACTAGTATGTAACACGTAAGAGTTTATCTTTTACCCATAGAACATGTAATTAGATATTTTACCCACAGTTTGTTATCTTATTAGATATTAGTAAGTTATATTGGTAAAAAGTGTAACTAGTTTTTTAATTAATTGCAAGATATCTACCATCAATGGCCTAGTGGTAAATGGTAAGGCATCTCACGTCCTCACAAGATGTCTAGGGTTCAAACCTCGCTAAGTACATATTTAGGAGTGCTAGGGAAATAGTTGGAGACAGTCATGTATATACTTCAGTTAAGCCGCGTACGTATCAGTCAAAGATTCGCCTTTTCCGGGTAACCTGAGCACAGAGAAAACGTCATTAGTTTATGTGTTTATGCAAGTGGTTTATCGTCCTAGTGGAGGGAGTACACTACTTTTGAAATAAATGTTTAACCATCAATTTTCATAATGCTAATGCACAACTAGCTGCTACATGATAAATGTAGCAACCTAAATTTGAAATTTCATATAACATATCAAGAGGGAGTAATTTTGTAGTTATTAGATAGCTAGCTATGATTGACTACACATTATTTAAAACCATTAGTCTCATGGTTCTCTGCTCTCTGGCTTCACATCTTAATTACACAAAACTCATTTCATGAGTCATATAGAGATCAGCACATCTTGCTCGAATGTTTGATGCTTTGTCAATATACCTAGTCTTGTAAAGAGAGCGTTTGCTACTCATAGAATAAGTATGAGGAGTGAGGTTGAGTACAATACTTCCCCCGTGGTGGAGGTGCAGGGGAGAGAAAATGAGAGGCGTTGGAAAAACTTCTTCATCCACCCTCGAAGCAGGTTTGAGATTTCTTCTTAATTTAATTTGTTAATGAACAACATACTTATGGTTAGACACTTAGCAGAACATATTAAAGAGAGGTGATTTATACATCAAAAATATAGTTTGCGCATCAGAATCACTTTCGCATAGATAGTTTTAGTAACGCACAAATCATTTCCCATAGAGAATATGTTATAGTACATTATAAACTTTTTATCAATAACATTGTATCAGGTCTAATGTTTATGATGCAGATGCTACCGGGCATGGTATAAACTCATATTAGTGTGGGCAGTCTACTCTTCTTTTGGCACACCCATTGAATTTGGGTTCTTAAGGGGATTGCCCGAACACCTCTATTTATTAGACATACTCAGTCAAACTGCTTTCTTCATCGATATTTTCCTTCAGTTCTTTCTTGCCTACAGAGACACAGAGACCAAGAAGATGATATCTAACCGAAACCTCATTGCTCTTCGGTCAGTTTTTCTACTTTCAAATGGAACCAAAGTCATGAACTCATAATCATTTTTAACTGCAAAATATACCATTACCAACACTAAAATTAATATTTTGATCCAACTATGTTGTTGCAGGTACTTAAGATCTCATTTTATCTTCGATTTAATTGCATGTATGCCCTCGGATGTTTTATATAGGGTATCACTCTAAACTCCATATATATGCTAATATATACTTACATAAGATCGTTAAATTATGACCCAAGACGTTGTCTATGTTGACCAGGTTTCGGGTAGAAAAGAAGTGGTGAGATACCTTTTACTGATTAGGTTGGTGCGGGCTCGTATAGTTCTGGACTTTTTCTCCAAGCTGGAAAAGGACATACGCGTCAATTATTTGTTTTCGAGGATTCTAAAACTCATTGTAGTTAATTTATATTGCACGCATACGGCAGCATGTATATTCTACTATTTGGCTACAACTTTGCCAGCTTCACAAGAAGGATACACATGGATTGGGAGCTTAAAACTCGGTGATTATAGTTACTCAAACTTCAGAGACATTGACCTTTGGAAACGATATATAACATCACTATATTTTGCAATTGTTACTATGACAACAGTAGGTGAAGTTCCTTGCAAGTTTTCAACCGACCTCTTTCTGCATAAAAAAAAAAAAAAAAATGTGAATGGTGAATTAATTTGGATTTGCTTGGTACAGGTTATGGTGACATACATCCGGTCAATATGAGAGAGATGATATTTGTTATGGTTTGTATTTCATTTAACATGGTTCTAGCTGCTTATTTGGCTGGTAACATAACAGCTTTAGTTGTGAAAGGTTCAAAGACAGTCATATACAGGGAAAGAATAAAAAGTTTACTTAAATATATGGACAAAAATAAACATGGGAAAGAAATACGTTATCAAATCAAAGATCAACTGATGTCACCGTATGATAGTAGCCACACGGATTCTGCTGTTTTTCAAGACCTACCAAGCTCTCTCCATGCTATGGTATGGGAAAGAGAATTATGCTTAATCCAGCGTGTCGAAAATAATTGCAAATGTTACAATGTCAACTTATGTATAATTTAGTATTATGACGATATATGAATGTTATTTCTTGCAGGTAACTGAAAATATTTATAAACCACACATTGCTAAGGTTCCTCTTTTCAGAGGATGCTCTGTAGAATTCGTCAATCAGATTGTAAGACATTTTGAGAATAAGGGAACTGTTGATAACATATGCACCTAAACAAGCAACTCCTCATGCAGGTAAGTAGAGTGCACGAGGAGTTTGTTCCTCCAGGGAAAGTAATAACGGAACAAGAAAGTGTGGTTGATCATCTTTATTTCATCTGCGATGGAAAACTGGTACGAACTTCCTACTTCATATTGTTCTTATTTATCGAAGTTATATAAAGACTGATGATTTAGTTGTAATAGGAAGAGATTGTTGTCTATGAAGGTGGAACCAAAGAATCCGTATCAATTCTAACCCCTCACGACTCGTTTGGAGATGTTGCCATTCTATGCAACATTCCCCAACCATACACAATTCGAGTTCTTGAACGTTCTCTACTTTTACGGATTGATATGCAATCATTCTCTAATATCCTTAAAATATATTTTCACGACAAACGAAAGATTCTCAACAATCTACTAGAGGTTATTACCGGATTTAACACTTCCACACCTTTTAGAAATTTATTTTCTATGTGGCCTCTAAAACTATTACAGGAGCCATCTAAACTAACATATGGTGGCAGGGTAAAGAAAGTGATGTTCATATGAAGCATATGGTGTCAGAAATCAAAGCTCATATTGAAATACAAGAGGCACAACTTGCAATGAGGCTCACTAATGCAGCTTATAATGGAGATTTGACTCAGCTAAAAATCTTAATTCGAGCTGGAGCCGATCCAAACAAGAAAAACTTTGATGGAAGGTCCCCGCTGGTATGGTTTATCTTTTCAATTAAACAGCTATAAAACCATAAGTCCATAAAAAGGGTATCATCCTGTTAACAAGTTCATCTGCTGAATAGCATCTTGCTGCATCAAAAGGACACGAAGATATAGCTTTATTTCTTATTCAAGAAGGTGTTGAAGTCAACATATCAGGTAAGCTTTCATCCTGTTTGTAAAATTACATTCTGGTGGTCAGTTGAACTAATCTACTTCATTACATCTTACTGATAGATAGATATGGAAACACGCCTTTGTTAGAAGCTATCAAGAGTGGACATGATGACATTGCTTCCTTACTTATAAAAGAAGGTGGCTCATTGATGATAAGCGATGGTGATAGTTTAGTGTCTTCATCTATCACAAAAGGGATTCTAAACTCAAAAGACTATGACTTCCGAACTCCACTTCATGTAGCTACCTCACGAGGATCTTATGGACTAGCAAAATTGCTAGTTGAAGCTGGGGCTAGTGTTCTATCCAAAGACAGGTATAACTTTAGAAATGTATCAACCATGTTGTAGATAGCTTGATTAAGGTTTGAGAATTCAAATGAAAAGGGGCAAAACTTTTACTAGTCACCTTATTTCTTAAGTCCACAAAGTCAAGCATATACTGTATAACAAGATCCATGTTCCAAATGTACAGATGGGGTAACACTCCACTTGACGAAGCGATATTATCTGGAAACAGTACACTAATTGAGCTATTGGAAGAAGCCAAATCTTCTCAGTTATCGTCACAGATCACTTCATCCTCTAAAGAACCATTTGGTATTCAAAATTATTTATTTGCCTATCTTATTATCATGGAACACTCTGCTATAAATTATAAAGTTTCTAAATGCACTAATAATCATTCTTGCATAAATAAAAAAAGGAAAACCATTCAAATTTCTGCCTAGTAATCACCATTATAAAATTTTCTAACATAAAAATAATAAAAGGCTACCAAAACTGCTCCCATGTGAGATCATAGTTTGCAAGAATGACTTTTTTAGTCAAATGCAAGAGTGACTTTGTTTTTAAGACACCACTTTTTGCAAGCTCTTAGACTTCTCTATTTCGCAAGAACCATGATATATATGCCATGAAAGGTCATATTCAATAACTATATAAGAATCGATAATTCCTCAATCGCGTCCTACTGATAGAAAGTTGATCCCTAATACACATAACATGATTGCTCATATTAATTTCTTACCTAAAGATACAAAGTCACTTTCTGCATAGAACCTTCAAATCGTTTCTATAGACTTGGTGTTTGTCAACCTTCAAATTTTGCTTACTTAAGAAAACAAGCTCGCTAACTATGAATTTATTGGCGTTTAGTGACAGATAGAATGACACGAAGGAAATGTACTATATACCCTTTTCAGCCATGGAAATTACCAAAGGATCAAAACAAGTATGGAGTTGTATTATGGGTTCCAGACACCATTGAAGAGCTCATCGAAAAAGCAGTTGATCATTTCAAGTTAGACCTTCCTCCTAATTCTTGTATCATAATAACAGAAGATGCAGGACAAATTATCGATGCAGATATGATTACAGATGGGCAGAAGCTCTATCTAATCACTACTCAAGAATGAGTTATATATCATGCTAACCTAAGATTTATCCATAAAATGAACAAGAGATCACCTATGTATGCCCATATATCAAACATCAAATCACTGAGTAGTGAGTGTGACTAGTACACATATGCTTTGACCACATTCAGATCTTTGAAAGTTGCATTCCTTAACAGAGTTATACTGAACCAAAATCTCCCTAATGTCCCGTCTAATATGCTACGCAAAAAAGGGTGTTAGAATTTCTATGAAGCTAACTAATAAAAGAGAGTAATGATGCATCTACTAAAGATAACGGTTTATTTAAGTTAACCTTAATAGTTAACATCATATTTCAATTTTTGCACATGAATTATCTCACATTAAGGTAAGTTAGACTTTCTAGCTCACCTATGCATGCCGATATATCAAAATGAAATCACTGAGCAAGAAGGCGTCTGACTTTTGTTGAAGCTACTCAATAGAAGTGAGTAAGGTGGCATCTACTTAATAAAAGGAAGAACATATTACGGTAAGGTTTGCAAACTTACTCTTTTAATTTGAATATTAATTTTGTTTCAACTATATAGAAACAGGTGTCATTTAGAAACATGTCCAAAGAAGCAACCTGATAAAGCATAAATCATGGTAAAAGTAAGGTCTATCTGAACCTGAGCATAGAAGAAACACAAACTCGCTCAAGCATTTCGTCAAACACTTCGTATGCATATGTGAGGCACTCACATAATCCGCATTAGTTTCATTGCACCAAGAGGTCCAGTTTACATTTACTCTGCAGTCTGCATTGCATTATAAAAATCATACCAGCAAAAGTAAAAAAAAAAAATAAAAAAAAATGATTAAATTGTCTGTCAGACAACCATGTGACCATGCCGAGACCTATTAGCAACGATCCTCTACTGAGATATGGCCGAGACCACGAGGCAAGGTTAATCACGCTCTGGTCACATGGTGATGATGCATCAAGAATACACAGGTATGAGCCTATAGAACAGATCCTGTTCAAGTAAGGTCGTGTTTGCCTGTTTGTTTGTGGTCTTTATAAACTGCTTGTCTTTTGCACTTTCAAGCGATGTGGGATAAGACTCAGCTAAAATGGTTTGCACATTCCATTGCATTTAGTTGGCTATTATTGCTTGCAATTTGTTGACATCCCATATTTACTTTTTAGAAATGGTTTTAAGTTAATGTCGAAATTTGAAGATATTAAAAGACACGGGTTTTGTAACTAGAGTCATGGCCGAAACATAACGGCAAGTTCCCTATTTTGGTTTATGTGTTGTCGTGAGCTCAAATTTTGTGGCAAACACAAGTGTGTGGAGAAAACTTATACATCGAATTTAAAATAGCAAGTTCAACTTTTAGTAGTAATTTTGTTGTGATTGTCATGTTCAACTTTTAAAAGTCAAAAACTAAATCTTTTAGTTGATTGATGAGTTTTGTACCAATAGTAAGAAAGGCTCACGCAACTTGACAAACTGTGTGAGGGGTATAAGTAGGAACGGGTTTTAATAAGCTTCGCGTTGACCTTTGTTTCTACGCTACTTTGTGTGTCAAGTTGGAGCTACCTAGTACAACTATTTTTTTATGTACAAAATCACCTTAAGGTTTAAGGTTGAATTGATCTCAATTCCATGTGCCACTTTGTGGTAACTATCTGAATAACTTGGGTCTTTTGACTCATGCAGTAGTAGGATATAGTGAGCGATAATTATAGGTAATTCTTTGATTGGTGAACCCAATACCTCAATTAAAACTTTGGTAAATTTGATTTTACTGGATTAGTTAATAAAAAGGTTTTTATTAAAACTTATGATACGAAGTTGTATGCATGCTGCTTCGTACATATATTGATTAAACACATCAAAACTAGTACCCTTAAATTTAAGTTTATGCCATCTAATTATAAGAAACACTTGAATTCACCATTTAGCCTAAGTGAGACCTTAGCTAGATTGTGATGACGAGGTGAATTTCATGATTACGTGGGACGTTCATGAGAATTTGCAGTTTTTAAATTAGACGACTTAATTGAGTTGTTAGTGAGAGCTAAAACTCAAGGCATAAGATGGAGATGAAACATGTTTACAATGCAACTAGGTTTGGCAATTGTAAATCCCATGATGATCTAGAAATTGGAAATTGTTTGTCAATTATTGTTCGACAATTACCTTGTTCAATACTTTCATTACTATCAGATCAACTGATGTAATGGAACTATATCGATTTGGATTCTAGTTTTCAAGAAAATTATATGGTTATATGAATATTTCCTTGGGTATTCTATTTTCTTGAAAAATTGTATTATCGAAAATACTAATATTTGAACTTTTTTATGTAGAAATGGCTCAAAACGATAACACTACTTTGAGTTCTGCGTTCAAAACTTTCTTTGAACGAGAAAAATTGATTGGCTCACAGAATTTCATATGACTGGTTTCGTTCACTTAGGATTGTCTTGCGAGTGTCTGATAAACTAGAATATTTGTATAAGCCTTGTCCTGCTGAACCTGTTGCTACAACATCTGATGCAGAAAAAGCAGAGTGGAAAGTTGGGTATAAGAAACATAATGATGTGGCTTGCCCTACTTCTCCGGAGATTTTTTCCCCTCCCTAACTTTTCAATCGTTCCTGCCTACAACCCTAATTCTCCTGTGCTTCTTGCATCGATTGTTCCTGCCATTCGTTAGCTTGATTAAATCTGTGTGTGGTACGCAAGTAATTAGGTGTTTAATTCTCTGATTTGTTAGGGTTTACAATCGCTATGAACCTTAATCGTTTTTTAGGGTTCTTTTCCATACCGACATTGATTTGAATTCATTATTTACTCTTGTTGGTTTGTTTTGATCGATTACCATTCTTAATTATTATAGTCAGTTGCTTATTGACTATATTTTTCATGTAATCGATCACTATGGTTGGAAGTTGAGATCTTTGTGTGCTTTGTATAAAACCCTAACTGTTTCTGTTAGGGTTTTTACCATTCGGTGGTTGTTTTGTTGGTTCTGTTTCGTAGGGTTGTGAGATGAATAAGGGGTTTTTGAACATTACTAGTTCTGTGGGTAAAACTCAAGTTGATGGTTCTAAGTCCATTGGGAATATTGATGGATTAACTGCCCGAATGCAACGTTTGAAGGAAGGGGATGCTGGTAACACTGTTGCGCCTCAACTTACGGCTGTTAGGGTTGAACCAAACCCTAATATTGAAGCTAATAGTGCAATTGATGGCATAGTGCATGCTGATGATTATGATGTTGCTAAATTGGTTGGGAGCAAACAAGACCTGGTGGAGCCGGTTTCACTTGGTAATATTCAAACAGCCACTACTAGTTTTGGTGAGTTGAGTACACCCTCAACGATGAACCCTAGTAGTGTTAGTTTGAATGTGGATGATGCACCTGATTGTTCTAAGAATGGTACTCAGAAAGTAGAGCCGATTCCACTTACGAAAGATACATCACATGGTGACCACTTGGAGCCGGTTACAAGTGCTGAAAATGTGAAGCAATTGATTGCTAATGCGCATAAGAATTTTGATGAAGCCATGAATAAAATTCAAAGTGAGATTGGTGCTAATGAAGTTAATCTTCCAAGTACTCCTCCTTCGTTTGGGACAAATGTGAATATGAATAAGAGTGCAACTTCTGGTCCTAATGCTCATCAGGTTGATACTACTAATGGTACTGGAGTGAAATCGGTCTCTTACGCGGGTGCTACTTCTAATGAACCTCAGAAACATGTTTCTAATTTTCGTAGGTTGGAATGTAGCAAGAAGAAGGCTGCTATTGATCTTTCTGTTCCAATGAAAGTAGTGGAAGAGGTGAATATCAGATTTGAGAATACGCTTTATGGGTATTTTCTTGGTCAACGCCTTGCGTTTCCTGTTGTTGATTATTATGTTCGCAATGCATGGGCTAAGTTTGGTATACAAAAGGTAATGATGAATGCAAAGGGGTTCTTTTTCTTTAAGTTCAATTCGAGTAACGGTGTTGATGATTTACTTGAAAATGGTCCTTGGTTGATTAGAAATGTTCCTATTATTCTCAAACCATGGACATTGAACACCAATTTACTTAAAGAGGATTTGACCATTATCCTGGTGTGGGTTAAATTTTATGATGTTCCTCTTGCTATGTTTTCTGATGATGGTATTAGTCTTCTTGCTACTTTGATTGGTACACCCAAAAGGTTAGATGCTTTTACCAGCCAAATGTGTAAGGATTCGTGGGCCGTAGTAGTTTTGCTAGATGCATGATTGAAGTGAAGTCGGATGAGGTGCTTCGGGATAGCCTCACTGTTGAGATACCTTTACTTGATGGTACGGGGTCGACTATTGAGAAGATTCGGGTTGAATACGAGTGGAAACCACCACGGTGTGATAAGTGTAAGGTTTTTGGTCATACTCTTATTGATTGTCCTCAAGTTGTTGTGCCTTCTGTTCAGCCTAATGCCTGTTAATGATGGTTTCAAGACTGTCAATAACAAGAAGAAAGGAAAGCAAGGTGCTCAAATACTTCCGGGTCAAGAAGGGTTTACTAAACCAGTTGTGGGCAAGCAGTTTCAGTATCGACCCAAAAAGACCTCTCCGGAACCTAAGAAAGTGGATGGCAATGAGAATAATATTTCTGGTATGGCTAGTTCAAGTGGAACGAAGAAAGTTGTTGTCACTAAGAAGAATGCTTTTGATGTGGCTAGTATAAGTGGAATGAAGATCACTACATCCAATCAGTTTGATGCACTTAATATGGATGATACGTATAGTTTTGGTATTCCTACTAATGACACCAACAAGGATGTGGATGCTGGCCGTACAATGGAAGTTAATGAGGATGAGTCGATTAAGACTAGTACTACATCACAAGAACCACTTGTGAGTGATTCAATGGGAACAAAGGAAGTTGGTTCTACTCCTATAGTTGAGAAAATTGGTAAGCTTGAAAAGCTACTTATTGATGGGATAGCTACTCTTGTGGATGATGATGGTCATCCCATTCCGTCTACCTCTTTCACTAAGAGGGCTAACCCATTTTCAAAGGTGGGTGAGGTTGTGGTTTCTAATAGTGATGATGATGAGGTTCTTAACACGTTCGACGAATCAGCAAATCTTTTTGGTGGTGGTCATGAGCTTGAAGATGAGTTTGATGACTATGATGATTATTCGAAGCGAATTTATGATCTTCCGGGGAATTTGGATGCTCTTAATGCCATTTATGGCTTTAATCTCCAAGGTCGTAGGAAGTAGTTTATAATTTTGTCAGAGTCTTTTGTTATCATGTGGTTAGTGGTTTTGTTTTCTTGTTTAGAAAATAGGAAGTATCTTGTTATGTAAGCTTTTCGCCTATGTAACGGGCTGAGATATGGGATTCACCCATATCCGTTGTACTTAAATGCTTTTTGGAGTAATATATTTACCGGGTCGTTTGACCTTTTACCCAAAAAAATGATGCTGGGAATGATGATACCTGCTTTACAAAAGCAGTTTGAGCATTCTTTTCCTCATGACATGCTCAACGAACTCAGACGTATGTTTGAGAAACCTCAAGCTATTGAAATCTATGATTTGATTAATGCTCTTCACAGCTGTAAACAGGCATATGGTAAACCTGTAAATGCACATGTATTGAAAATGAAGGGTTATGGACCAACTACAGGCACTTGGTAAAATCTATGAACAATATATTGTTGTTAACTTAATCAATAGATCCCTGAATAAGGAATTTAGTGGTTTTGTGCGAAGCTTCAATACGCACTGCGTAGGGAAGACTGATAATGCTCTAATTATACATATTTATTCCCTCGTTTATATACTATTTATCTACTAAATTATATAGAATATTATGCTATTTGTGTAGAATTGGTACTAATCTAGTTGCAGGGATGATTAAGAGAAGAAATTGATAATATGGCTTAAAAACCATTAAAAACGACAATATTCGTTAGAAGGAAGGACTTGGATTGAAAATATTTAAATGAAGACCCAAGTACGCCGGTTTTAGAACCTTGTGTGGCGTACTTACTTGGCAGGTAAAAGAATTTGATTCAATGCAAAGTACGGCGTACTTTCTAGGAAGTGCGGCGCACTTTCCCTGACAATTACAAAGTTATTGATTGCATTCATTGAGAGGCTGATCATTTGCCTCCATTAAACGATTATGGGAAGTTAGTATCAAGTCCTGGAGCTATAAAAGACACACTAGAGGCCAGGAAAAAGAGTATCATCATAATATACTAAAGTTACTCTACAAAGGTGGATATTGGTGAACTCACACCAAGTTCACCATATCGAGGTTACCAAGTCAAAAGTATTAGAGTTCCAAGTGTTGTGACAGAGTCTAGGAAGGCTAGGATACGTGTGGAGTTTTCCCTTGTGAAAACTATTTTATCAATCTCTTGTAATCGTTGGTACAATTCTTATTTAACAAATCTTATTAAGAAGTTTATGGAATTTCTCTTGATTATTATGAGTTTTGTTACTGAAATTATGGAGTAGTCGGCTTGTGTTTATTTCGGTGATGAAGTAATGTGATTGTAACATATGCATTCGAATGCTTGCTTTGATACTATGAATAGTTCTCTTGATGATTTTGTGTTTAGACCAATGTTAATTGTTTGATGTATCTCTGTTATAGAAATAGGTCGAAAGGCTCTATTGCTTTGATATTATTTCAAGTTGTTTGTCTATGGAAACTTGGTGTTAGCCTTGTAGAAATTGGCCAACAAAACCTTTATCGACCTAAAAATAATCTTGTTTAATGCCTAATCTCATGTCTAACGAACTTGATTAGGAAAGTGACCTGTTTTTACTTCTTTCATGAACCTATCTTATTGCATTTGGTATATTAAGAATTATAGGTAGAAAGGTCTTTTTAATATATTGAATAGTTATATGTTTGAGTGATCACCAGTGACCTCTTGCTTATATACCATGTTTATGATTGCAAGCTTGTTCTTATGTGTGTTTACTCTCATATTCTTCAGCCTAAATAAACATACTTTTAATATAATCTTGTTACAAATCTTAAGCAACCAATTTATTAGTCTATTGATAGTGACAATCTTTGGACTGTTTCTTTGAACACTTATTAAACCAAATGGAGCACCTGCAGTTGTTGAAGCCATAAGAGTGCTTAATTTAGTTTTGCCTTCGGGCTTAGCACTGTCATTAAATAATTGTTATTATATACCTTCTATTATTAGAGGTGTTTGTGCGAAACTAGAAGGGGGTTGAATAGTTTACCGACTTATTTTCTTTAGTTATAAAAATTTCTCTTTGAAAAACGTAGATTCAATTGTATGTAAAGTCAATCAACACCAATATGAACACAACACTATACTAGTACTAATAACGGTTTAGAATACTAATTAGTACACAAAATATCAAAAATACTATAAGGAGAGTGTAACCATGAATATTTTAATCCAACATCGCACAGAATTCCTATATTTCAAAAACCAAATGCCCTAATTGCTTCATCACTATGCTAGAATGATGTGCGTTTTATTAGTACAAGTTTTAAATTTATAAGGGTGAATTACCAAATCTAGAAACAACACATACGAGCAAGTGTACTCGTCCGTTATAGCAAGATATGATGGTGTCGGGATCGTTCGCAGGGATTTGTGAGTGAATCAAAATATAAGTCTAAAAGTAAATCTCTAATGTACGCAAATAAGATAATAAGCAAATTCAATAATTTAAAAACTACACTTGTTTAGACTAGTTTTCTACTTAATGATACACATGATTGTGATAACTTTTGATAACATGTTGGTTGTGATAATTAGATGGTGGTCAAATCTATTATTTCTACAAGTTAAACCTTCGTCAAGATTTTAGTTCATAAAAACAAGCTTTAGGTGTAAACCAATCAATTCAAGATCCATCCAAGGTTCATAAGGTATGGTGAATATCTTAAACACAAGAACAAACTCTTATTATAAATGAAATACTCTTAGGAAATGGTCATTACAAAAGGTAACCCATTCACAGACAAAAAGGTTACAATTGTTTATAAACATCTAAACTTTCGTCCAACTAAAAGTTTACAAACAACCCGATTTGATGTTATAAAAGCATTCTCATTACAATCATACTTCTTGTTTCTTTGTTTAGTCAAGAATAATTATGGTGAAAAACAATCATTCATAGACAAATGATTATAACTAGTTGAATAATAACAAATCTTTCGACCCTTGAAACTATTTTCAATTAGTTAACATTGGCTAAACAAATGTCACGATGAAACATAAGGCACAATTGGTTCTTAGGATTGACTTGAAATTGAATTAAAACATGTTATCACAATCATAACTATCACTAAGCATAAAACATCATCAAAACAAGTGTAAAAAGATTACTAGCTACTCATAGCAAGCATGCAAATAAACTCAGAATATTTAACATTAGAATCCGTGGTTTTAAGTCTTACAATGCTTTGGAATTGATAACAAATGACAAGGTATTGATAACCTAAGTATTGGTGATGATTTCGTGAGATTTTCGGCTTCCAAATGTTGCTTCCTTGGTCCTCCAAAGTTCCTAGTTCTTTCTGCACGAATTTTTCTTCTTTGAGAGCTAGATGATGATAATAATTGAGAGTAGTAATGATAGTAAATGATCTCTTGAATTGTGTCTTCAATTGTGTACTCTTGGGGTCCTTTTAGGCTTGTCAAATACTCCTAGTAATGAATAGGGACTTAAATGATGGAGCTTGGACAATAAGACACTAAGAAGGGCCTAGAACCATGGGACAAAAGACCAAGATTCGTGCACAAAAGTTGGTATGCACATGCAGAAATGCCCATCCGATCGGTTGCGGCTTGATACCAATCGGATGGATTGTGGTAACTGTGGCTATCCGATCGGTTATACTCCAACCGATAACCGATTGGATGGTAGATTCTGGTTGCATTGGACTTTGACTTTTCCTTGTGTAGTTCATTATGCACTATCCAAACTTGATTAACTCTGAACTTGGAACTTTGAGATGACAAAACTTAGGTTCTCCTTATGACATGCTTCACAGATTGGACTTTTGAGCTTGGGAATCTTTGTGTAATCGCATATACTTCATTTTCTTCACTTTTTCTCCATTTTTCCTACATTTGGCTACATATGCTACAAAAACATACTTTGATACGATTTAGTGGCAAAAGCATATAAAAACAACCAAATAACATACACAAAAACACTAATAACGCTTATAAAACCATGTTAACTTTGAGCGTTATCATAGAAATCTCATCTAGTTCACCTGGTTTGGAAGATAGTTCTTTATCGTGCTTTAAGCTAAGTGAAGTTAGATAAATGAGAGGCATGTCACGTTCTATAATTGGGCTTCAGTTTATGTTTTCATGCTAAGATGTGATTGTTAATTAATACTAAAGTGATAACGTTGGAGTCATATGAATTCTTATGAGCTGAAGTTAAACCCTGCTATCATCCAACTCTAAAATAAGGCTCACATTAGTGCTATAACAAAAGGAACGCCCTTTATCGCCTTATCTCAAAAAAAGAAACTTTGGTGATGACGCGTAACTTTTTTTTGTAAGACGGGTGAAAGGCAACAGTATTAGTGCATTCAAAGTATCAGGGAGGTTTTCCCCCTTGCCAAATAGGCATAACAACCATTTTGGATCGTATTTCTTAATAAAAATAATGAGTATACGAGAGTATAGTGATACGCCGATACCCAACATTAATGAGTGTTAAGCATTTATTAATAAGCGCACGAAAGTATAACCCAAGCCGAAATGGAACCTAATTAGTACATCTAGTCAATTTTCAGATTAAAAAAGCAAATACCTTTTACCCTCTTAAGCATAATATCATGTTATCATTTGACAATTAAGCGCGTATATATACATTATCAAATTCCATCTTAAACCAAACCTATTGAATAAACTAACAATTAACAAAATCAAAACCCATAATATAAAATCCCCAATCAACATTTCTAACAAAAAGAAACATAAAAAGTAAAAACCAATGAATTTAATGAAAGATTACAAGTTTGTCATGAAAGATTTTAGCCCCCTCAGCAACAGCTTGACCAGCAGTTTGAACAACGCTATCCGCATAATTCCTCACTGTTCTTGTCAAGTTGTTCTTGTTCCCAACCTCAACTGCTTTATTAACTGCAGATCTTAACCACGACATTTTCAGATTATGTTGTTTGTTGTTGGAGTGTGATTAACGACTGTCTGACGGAACTCGGTCGTCGGTCGGTGCTTTTGTCAGAACGATATTTCACTATTTGGTCCTTGTAGAATTAAATTCTTTCTTTTTATATATGTTAGAGGTGTTTTTTTTTCTTTATATAACTGCCTTATTTAGTTTTTTTCTTATGTTTTATAAGTTCACTTTTTGTGGCTTATTTTGAAACTTTTTGGCTTATATAAGTTCATTATAATATAAGAAACTTATATAAGCCGAAAGTTTCAAAATAAGCTACAAATGTGAGCTTATAAAACAAAAGCACAAAACCAAATAAACCATAAGCCGGTTATATAAGCCAAAACAAACACCACCTTAGTTTGGGACTCATTTTTTATATATTTTACACCGGACACAATGGTCACCATTACCCCTACCTTAACGTCAATGTCACTTCACAATTCAGCGCATCACCTTTCAGCTTCAATGGTAATCAACTTTATCACTGATGCGTGGGAATTGCACCAGGCTTTACCTCTCGAGGGATCTCGAGAAGCTTACAACCCCACCAGGAAGTGTACCTGATCGTTGTAGTATAGTATAGTGACAAGTACCAGGGGATTGATCGTTCAACTCAGGAATATTGTCACTAGGATTAGAAAGCCTAAGAACTAGGTCTAGAGGTGAGGGATGATTATTTTTGTATTTTTTTATGTTTTATAAAAGCAAATAAAAATCTCGGTTTTTGGAAGAGTGGGCGGAATTAGTTGCTAGTCAACTAACCCAATTACTAAGATGCAATCAAAATGAAATAATAAAAATGAAAATAAACTAACTTAAGATAGTGGTGTGAGCAATATATGGGAGAATTGTGTTTACTTAGATTTCACTACTCCCTAGATATCTTTTACAGGTTAATTACTTGTTACCGTTGCGTGGATGACGGATTGTATTCCTTAATACCATTCATGGGGTGGCGTACTTACTTCCCCAATCCTATAAGCTCCTACTTCACTCCTATGTCGAGCCGGCTAAGAAGCACCTAACATGGGATCACTAGAATTCACTCATGCATTAAATACAATCATAAAAACCTAGTACACATCGGTTCATGTTTCTTAAGACGTTCAAGCAAGTTACACAATGGAGATCTGCCAGTTTTCTTAAGCCTAACATTGAAATCATTCATCCATTACAACTATAAACAAGCAATCAACCTATAATCAACATCTAGGTTTCATTACATCTAAGTAAACACATGAAAGATCTAGCCTAGCATGTTATAATCAAGACAAGCATAAGATATATTCAAACAACACACAGACATATTGAATGAATTGAAAGAAAACTTATCTTAATTGAACATGAAGGGTTTCAAGGGGTGAAAACCCTTGAAAATACTGTTACAAACGACCTAGGGTTTATTAGGTTCGGCCCTAGAATTCTCCACACAAGTTCCTCTCCTAATGAATGAAAAATAGAAAAGTATATATAGATTCTGTGAGGTGACGGCGTCAAGAGGAAAAATATGACGCCGTCATCTCGCCACCAATAAAGTTCTCGGACTGCCTAGATCCATGGGTGACGCCGTCATGTGTAATCCTGCTCCAGGCCGTCACCAAATTTACTTTTGACGCCCTACTTCTGACGCCGTCACGTTTTCTCTGTGTCGTCATCCATTTTGCTCTTGACGCCGTCAAAAAATCCTTCTTGACATCGTCAAGTACTGTTCCCAGCAAGGAAAATTAAGTCTTTGCCGTTTTCTTCACTTTTATGCTAAAAAAACATCCAAAATGCTTCATTTTCTAGAATTCACTCCCAAAGTACCTAAAATCACAAAAGGAACGATTTAGGGTAATATTTGATCAAATAAATTCTAATTCCTGCTTAAATGACCCCCTAAAAACGGTTCATTTTTCGCCTCATCATATACCCTTACACTTGAGATTTGTTTGTCCTCAAGCAAATGCGCTTTTATTCTAATCAAAATACAAGTTAGGGGTCATTTAACACTAATATAAAAGTAATTACAACAAATAATCGTTCCACTAAAGACCAAAGACAAGCACAGAGGTCATATACTAGCACCTCACAAATAGTGTTTAGATACTCACATCTCTCGGGTGTAATAAAGTAATATCACAATATGGAAATGGAAAACATCTCTCACTACCTGTCATAGCAAAATAGATTACCATAGGCTTAGGAAAGGATCAAACCTCCACCACATGGCGTAAGCACCTAGGATAAACTATCAAAGAGGTCTTTTTAAAGGGTTGTAACGTTAGGTGTAGGGATTTGGAATACACAATTTTGTTGGATATAGACAATCTTTACTGGTGGCGAGTTAATAATCTTGGTTAATTACATGTACAATATGGCGTTGCTAAGCCAAGACTAGATTCGACTTAAGCTAATAAATGAAAAATAACAAAAACACAAAATAAACATAGAATGAAACGGGATGGTAGTCCGTATGTTTTTTTTTTTTTTTTTTTTTTTTTTTTTTTTTTTTTTTTTTTTTTTTGTGCATACACTCTTACCCTACCATCCAAAATAATACATCATAGGGAATGAAAATTCCCCTTACACTTGAATTTTTACATACTTACAATAGACTAATCTAATGGCTCGAATTAAGAAAATCAAAACACTTGGAGTACTTTTAAGATTAACGCACATATGAGGGTAACATATGATGTTTTTCCCCATTACTCCATAACATAAGTATTTTACCCATGAGTCCCAATCGTCCCAAAACAATATGTACAAGGATATGACTCGACTTAGCAATCATGTAATCAATTAGATAATTAACTAAGGGTTTAAACAAATAACAATAATGCACTAAAGATGAGTGCATACACGGAAGGCTAAGGCGATTTGGTTGTACATTTAAGTGGGGTGTAACAAATTCTTCCTTTAAGTAAGATGCTTAAAGTTAGAAACGAAAAGATAGGCTCGGAGGGGTGTACTAGGGGTTTTGTGTACTAAAAATGAGTACAACGCTAAGGGTGTGGGAAAAATTAATTGACTTAACTAGCCAAGTAATATGACTTAAATGGTCAAGTAATTATGATACGGGTTTAACACAAGGGTGATCCTAATGCCTCTTATCATGTAGTAAATCCTACTACACGAATGTAGTCTCACTAGCGGTCTTGGGATGCATCACTAATGCAAGTTCTAGAATCTAAATGCTACCGGTACACTCATAAGCACTAATAGTAAATGCTTTTCCTATCAAATCTAAAGGCGAACCTCACATATTTGGGTGGAAAATTTTTCTGAATGGTACGGTTTTGTGCTAGTCATACAATCTCCTATCCATGAGACGCTTGCTATGGCTAGAGTTTCACTCCTAAATGTTGTAAAAAAATTTAAATTTGGCGCTAAAATTACACTAACAAGTATTTCTCATAGTTTTATTACATATCTACCATCGAACAAACAAACTCAAGCGAAAGTGTATCTATAAGGTATCATCATTTTACCCTCCCCTTACACTTAGGATGAACATTGTCCCCAATGTTCAATTAAAGAATGTAAAAGTAAAACAGGTAAAAGAATGAAATCAAATACTCCCCTGATTCGCTCGGTATGGATAATATGGTAACCAGGTTAGATCTTCCTCCAAGAAAATGAACAATCAAAGCTTCCCTTCCGGAATATAAATCATCTTCTTGTCAAACATAACCTGTTAAACCTGAGAAAACAAACAAGGCAACCTCGCGTAAAATCGGCGGCAATCTATATATACTAACAAATCCTAGAAAACAAAGTAAGATATAATGTTTGTGGAATGATGTTTGCAGATTTCCTGGAGATTATAAAACTAAAGATTCAACAAAAACTTTAAGACTCCGTTAGAAAAACAAAACTGGTAAAATTTCCAGAATTTTACAGATGACGCCGTCAGGAATTTCTTCGTTACGCCGTCAGAAGTGACCTGCAGAAATTCTTATGTTAAGTTTTCGGAAAATTTCTGGAAATACTTTGTCCTACTTCCTGGAAAATCCTGCAAAACATCATTATGACTCGATACAAGCATTTGACTCTAACAAATACGAATACACATGTTCATTTAATATTGTGGAGAATCATGATCAAGTTTGTTTCTTAAAAACATATTTGGGGTTTCCCCTTACACTTATCTTTTGCGAAATACTTTTGGATGAAGTTAAGACTAAGCCAAACAACAAAATAAAATATTTCACCATTTTAGTTTGAAACATGATCTACCAACAATAAAAATAAAGCATTCATACAGAAACAAATGACAATCAAACAAAAATAAAAATCACACAAAACATGGGTTGCCTCTCAAGAAGCGCTTTTCTTTATTTACGAGTCTTGTAGCTAGACTCAAGGTCATGGGTTATCGCGTGTCGCTTATGCTCACATAACCGAGGGTGAGCCATCTAATAGTCGCCTCATCTTTCTTATAATCATCACTTAACTCTAAACATCCACGATAGTATCTTTTAATTTTTTCATGAGTATATTTAAGCCCTTTTCTTTTATCATTTTCACTTAGCATTTCTAGGGGCGGATACCTACTACACTTCTCCATGGAAAAATCCTTGAACCTAGGGTGTGCACGGGGTATTTGGTAGACAAAATCTTCATCCCCATCCGAGAATGTAATTATCCCTTCCGGAAGATTTTCATCAAGGTTGGTCAACCTTTTGAAGGGTTTCCCAAACACAACTTGGGTTAACTTACTATCGATAAATTCTCTTAGATTCTCCATAACCATGAACTCAACAATATAAACAAAGCTTCCTACAAACACATGCAACGACATTGCCCTAACAATAATATTATCTCCTTTGTATTCTAACTCATCTACCATGATTTTATTATATTCACTACGCGAGATTATGTTCATTGGGAGAGATGAGTTAAGATAGGCGTCAAAGCTCCTAAATCCAATCTTACAAGGAAATTGCATATTGAATGAGCTATCACTCTCAATCCTTGTTCTAGGGTCGACATACCTAAGAGGGTTCACTTCCTCTTCCATCCTATCCTCATTAATCACATCACCATCACCTAGATCCTCATCGGAGTCTGAATAGTAAAAAGGACTAGCCCTATGGTCATCATCATGGTAAGACTCCTCCATTTCAGAATTATTGTCAAAGTGGTGGTTAGGCAATAGGTTAGGTGGGTTTTCATTTTCCACTAAAGGGATTGGGGCGGGCATTTGGAAAATCCTGCGACGAAAAACACGAATAACAGGAATCAAACGATCAATGTTATTGTTATCCATCAAGATAGTTTACGGACAAAGGAAACAAAGAAATAAGATAGACTAAAGAGAACCTAAAAATAAAAATAAAATCTTACTAGAAAGGAATCTAGCAAGTAGACCTAATAAAAAGAAATTCTAACCTAGACAATAACTATTCCCCGGGCTGCGGCGCCAAAAACTTGATGCGTGGGAATTGCACCAGGCTTTACCTCTCGAGGGATCTCGAGAAGCTTACAACCCCCACCAGGCAGTGTACCTGATCATTGTAGTATAGTATAGTGACAAGTACCGGGGGATTGATCGTTCAACTCAGGAATAGTGTCGCTAGGATTAGAAAGCCTAAGAACTAGGTCTAGAGGTGAGGGATGATTCTTTTTGTATTTTTTATGTTTTATAAAAGCAAATAAAAATCTCGGTTTTTGGAAGAGTGGGCGGAATTAGTTGCTAGTCAACTAACCCAATTACTAAGATGCAATCAAAATAAAATAATAAAAATGAAAATAAACCAACTTAAGATAGTGGTGTGAGCAATATATGGGAGAATTGTGTTTACTTAGATTTCACTACTCCCTAGATATCTTTTACAGGTTAATTACTTGTTACAGTTGCATGGATGACGGATTGTATTCCTTAATACCATTCATGGGGTGGCGTACTTACTTCCCCAATCCTATAAGCTCCTACTTCACTCCTATGTCGAGCCGGCTAAGAAGCTCCTAACATGGGATCACTAGTTTTCGCTCATGCATTAAATACAATCATAAAAACCTAATACACATCGGTTCATGTTTCTTAAGACGTTCAAGCAAGTTACACAATGGAGATCTGTCAGTTTTCTTAAGCCTAACATTGAAATCATTCATCCATTACAACTATAAACAAGCA
>JARVZY010005818.1:2500-12500 GCA_030686995.1 Artemisia argyi
CAATCCAAATTGCTCTTGTAAAAGATCTGCTACAGAACGAATACGCTTATTTTGCAAATGATTCATATCGTCAAGTGTACCCATTCCAAATTTTATTCGAATCAAACGATCCGCGGCTGCCAATATATCTCGCGGTAACAAAAATGTATTGTTCTGGGGTATATCAAGGTTCAGTCTCCGATTCATATTTCGTCGACCAATCCCTCCCAATTCACATCTTTGTTGAAAGAATTTTTTTTTGTAAATCCTTAGATAAGGATTCAGAAAATACCGGATCTCCCTCTACACAAGCAAATTGTTGATAAAAACTCCAAAATAGCATTTTCTTTTGAACCTATTTTTTTTTTTATCATTCAGAAAAGACAAAAATAGTTCAGGATAGCAAACATTTTCTAGAATTTCTCGTATATGTCAACCCCATAGCTGATAATAGAACTAGAATAGATAGTTTTTGTTGCCTACTCACACGAACCCATATCCTTGCTTTTTCTATCAATCTCTAATTCTAATCTTCCTCCCCAATCTGATATTATAGTGCCGGTATAGACCGAAATTCCGTTATCATTCAATTCTGACTGGTAATAAATACCGGGACTTTGCAATATTTGATTGATTACAATTCTATAAATTCCATTTACTATAAACGCTCCCAGAGAAGTCATTAGAGGTATCTTTCCTATCAAAATTGTTTGTTCTTGGATATACCTACGCCTATCGTTTTTCCAAATGAGTCTAGCGGATACATATAATTCAGAAGAATATGTGAGTGATTCATACACAGCATCTCTTTCCTTTATCAGGGGTTCTACCAATTGATATCTTTCCAAAAATAATTCAAAGTCAATTTCTTGATTTGTATCTTCAATTTTAGGAAACTTAGAAAGTTCTTCTGTCAAACCCTGATCAATGAACCTACAAAATCCTTCAAATTGTATCTGATTAAATCCAGGTATTGTGGACATTGCGTCTATCCCGGATTATTTTGAAATTGTCAGTTATTTATATTCATCCATATCGAATTCTCTAAAAAAAAAAAAAAAAATACCATTTTTGCTGGCGCATTATCCATCAAAATCAAATCTAGCAATGATGGAATTTGGATTCTATGAATCTTTGACTGGAATCTATGAAATAGGTGGAATAAAAATTTATACTGAACTTGAATTAATTGTCATTTTTAAGAGATGCAACCGAAACAGAATTGATAAAACAGTCCTAGAAACCCAATTCTCCCACTTAGGCTTACAATGCTTTGGGATTGATAATATCAAAACTTATTAATTATATTATAATGTATAATAACGGCATAGATATTCTAATCTACTTCAATATTGAATACCAGAAAACTGTATGAATGTTGTATTTATTAACTTATATTATTATTAACGCGGGTATAGCTAATCTAGATCTCCGTCTTCTCTCTTCTTTTATTGCCCTCTTGTCCTGTCCTGTCGTGTCGTTAATTGACAGTATGACTTAGGGCTCAATATAATTTGACCGAACAAATCATAGTTTGGTAAACCACCTTGAATCTACTGCGGAGTGAAGGATCTTGGATCCAACGCATAACCCTTTGGGAATCAGAAAGATAAAGACGAGAAAGACCAATGAAATCAAGTTTCAAGATTGTATAGTTTAATGGTAAAGTTTGATTACCATTAATCCTCAGAATAGTTAACGAGTTTTTCCCTTTTATTTATATACTATGCATCACCTAAATCCTAAAGGCGGCTCCAGGCCTGAGTTATATTAAGTTAAGGTGGCCTTAGTTACCTATGGTATTTGTCTTATTACCTATTTCTAGTTGATTTATGAATGAAGGTGGCATAGGCCCCTATGGTCCAGTGGTTACGACCTCTCTCTTTCACGGAGAAAACGAGGGTTCAAGTCCCTCTGGGGGTATACCAAGACTAAAGACTATAGGAGTGGGATTTTCTATCAAGTGATCCGTATTTGTCAAGTCCTTCTATTAGTCTACTCAGAAGAGACTTTCTATTTTATATCAAATGTTATATTTGATTTCAAGTGATATGTATTTGTCAAGTCTACTTGGGAGACGAAAGGAAGTTGATTATGGAACGTCTAAAATGAATTAGGCGTTGGGTCGATGCCCGAGTGGTTAATGGGGACGGACTGTAAATTCGTTGGCAATATGTCTACGCTGGTTCAAATCCAGCTCGGCCCAACAATTCGCCAATCTACTATCAGATGGTATAACCCTCTTGTTCTTAAGAAATACCTGATACAAGACAAGAGAATAAAAAAAAGAATCTAAATTTTCTGCTAGATCTCTTCTTATTTCCCTGGGATTGTAGTTCAATAGGCTAGAGCACCGCCCTGTCAAGGCGGATGTTACGGGTTCGAGCCCCGTCAGTCCCGACGGATCCAATAAGTACATCAATTCGCCTCTCCATTTTCTGTGAAATGAAGGGACAGAGAGAATAATTGAATTCCGAAGGGGTTTCCCTCTATTTTTTTTTTTTCAGGATTCTCTCGAAGAAAGAACACACCCTAAAATAAAATGAAAATAACTAAAATAGTGAAGTTGACAGAATATTTCATCTTTTCGGCCGCGACTCGTCTTTCTCATACTTCTTTGTTTTGTCTTCCAAAGAAAAGAGGATCACTAAAATTTAAAACCTAATTCCTGTCTTTTTCCACTTCGCTTGTATTGTTTGTTGGTGGGGTTTTGTAGTTAATGGAAACGGACGGGTTAGATTATACTTCATTTGATGGTTCTAGAAGGAAGACCTAAGGTAGGTTATAGAAAAGAAAGAACAGAAAAGAAGGATAAATAAAGGAATTTTTGATTGGTCCGGGAATCCTATCTTGGATTCGGTATGGATAAAAGATCTTCATATGTTATATACTATTAATTCTCCACGACTAATTAATTTAATAGCTCAGATATTGTTATTCATGATATTGATCCGATTCAATATCATCGATAGGTAATGCATTCATTGAATTGACAGGTGAAAGATTTATCATCTCTATGGGATTAAATCCCGAGTTATTGTATTGTGAAATAAAAAAAAACGATGAGATTATGGAAGTAAATATTCTTGCATTTATTGCTACTGCACTGTTCATTTTAGTTCCTACTGCTTTTCTACTTATAATTTACGTAAAAACAGTAAGTCAAAATAATTAATTAATTACTTTAAATGAAACTCGACTTCTGAATTCTTTGAAGAAATCAAAAGAAAAGTATTCTATTTTTGCTGAAATCAAGGGGCTATAATCGGCGATATTCTATGAGATCCGAGAGTATGGTAAGTAAGAAATTGCTTTATTACTTACCATACTCTCTATTAGTGTTATAGTAGTGTATAAAGTTGTACTTGACTTTCTAATAAAAAGGGTATGCTATATTAGCTTCTATCTTCAATCTTCAATTCAATATATGTAGTTATTAATCCATATTTGGAATTGACGTAGGACCCAATCTTTTCTTTCATACATTTATATATATATATATATTTATATTCCAATGAATCTGAAAACTTCCAATGAATCTGAAATAATTGTTTTACTGTTATAGAATACATTTCTCCACTAGAATCTAATGGAATTTCGAAATGAAGATATTTTTATTTGAAAATTATTTCAATTTAAATAAAGAATGCGTTGCAGAACGATCTATAAAACAATTGATACCTTTTCATTTCTCAACTAAATTAGGAGTGCTTCTAAAGTCCACTTCTTCCCCATACTACGAGTGAAAGGGAAAAAGTAAAGACTACCATTAAAGCAGCCCAAGCGAGACTTACTATATCCATGTGAATTATGTCCCTTATCTCTATGATAGAATTATTCCATTATTGCTCACTAATAATAGTAGAATGAATGGTCCAGAGTCAAAAAGGGATTCTGGGCGAACACTATTGATGAATCAATCAAATAAATGGATTTTAAAAATTCCTATATGATTTATAATCCGTACCCTTTCCCGATTGTCTCTCTGAAGGAGTTGGGATATAGTATATTATACTCTTGACGAGGGGTAAAAATTGTTTTGGGCTTTTTTTTTTATTTTCTATAAAAGGTAAATTATCTATCCAATCTCAATCTAATAGTGATTGAATGCCTGAACACTCAGAGATTCTCGCGAGTCTATATATGTAGATTACAGTATAGAAAGTACTTTCCCAACTAGTAGTGGAATTCTCGGCCGGTTATCCAATGTAATTCAAGACCCAATCAATAGACATTACATTAGCAGTAGAAGAGAATCTGGAAGTCTTGCTTCGACCATTATAATCTTTCTTTGAATTTTAGATTCAAAGATTTCCAATCTTTTACAAAATCCCCAGAACATAAAAAAATAGCGGAACAGAACAAGAGATTTCGATTCGTTTGTTGATGAGGCGGCACCCGGATTTGAACTGGGGAAAAAGGATTTGCAGTCCCCCGCCTTACCACTCGGCCATGCCGCCAAAACGATACACAATAGGATAAAAATTTCCCTTTTTGAGTTGTATTAGTAAACTTGAGTTTATTGTACTTGCATCCCTTTTTAATCCTTTTTTCTAAATTTAGAAAAAATTAGAAAAGAAACCGTTTTTCCCCTTTTGATTGTATTTGATCTGCCCCTTCGATTGATTGTATAGTATCTCAAAACACACAAACTTCCACTCACTTTTATATTGAAAAATCAAATGTATATTTTCACTCAAAAAGCCTAAATTTATGGGAACCATTAACTATTTATTGACTGACAATTCGTGAATTATTCTTGGATTTGAATATCAATTTTGGTTTGCCTAATGACATAAGAATAAGCAAAAATTTTTTGATACATACTTAATTTATTTTTTTAATCAAAAATCCTTCTCAATTTCCATTATAACAAAAATTATAGGTATATGTAAACCCCAGAACGGATATTCTTATACAGATACCAAATTGGCTATTTATATTATAGTATGTTGCCTATAAATAAAGGGAATTCGTTGGAACAAAAAAAGGCCTGGCTGGGTATTGACCGGGCCAGGCCCAAAAGGCACTTCGAACAAAATAAAAGAAAGAAGGTGTTCTTTATTTATCTTTCTATTTGGATCTTTCGAGCATCTAAATTGAATTGCTAATTATATAATAACGATAAAGAATGTGAAAGAAATACTTTCTTTAATCCTTACTTGATGTGTAATGTAACATAGTAATTATCTTTTTCAATTGGGAGAGATGGCTGAGTGGACGAAAGCGGCGGATTGCTAATCCGTTGTACGAGTTATTCGTACCGAGGGTTCGAATCCCTCTCTTTCCGTTTCCGTTGATGAGTTTCCATTTTTTCTTTCAAATTTTGCAAACCCCTTTTTATTTTTTCCTTGTTAAATGTGTGGAATAGCTAAAAAAAATCTTAAGAAAATTATAAAATCAAGCAATAAAAACAAAAAAATTATTCTTCACGTCCAGGATTACGTCCTGGATCATTGGATAGGAATCCAAAGATGAAGAGAGAAACAAAGAATATTACTACTGTATAAACGAAAAGTTTGAGAGTAAGCATTACACAACCTCCAAGATCATTTTTTGAAAAAGAAAAACGAGAAAAGACAATAGATCCTCCATTTTTATATCACATATCCTATTTTGACACCAAGAAAAGAATTCTAGAAATAGAAAAGAATGTTCAGAAATTCAAATGAAGTTGAAATTTGTAATCAGAGTCTTTGATTACCACAAATCACTTTCATACCCAAATTAGATATTGTAAGGGACCCGAAGCTAATAAGGTATTTCGCCGTAAAAAGGATTAAAATCAGGAAATAGGGCGTCTCGTGGCTATCCGAGAATTTCAATGTTTGAATCGAAGGTTCATACTGTCAGACTTATTTGATCTTATCAATTGTTATAATTTTTCTCGAATAAATATGAATTTTCTAGGATAGTATTAAAGATCTTATCGAAAACTTACAGCAGCTTGCCAAACAAAGGCTAAAAGAAAAAAGAACAGGGGTATGACTGGCATAACATCTACGATTGGATTCAAAAAAGCATAGGCTTCGGGCAATTTGGCCAAGAAAAGACTACTCGGATAAAGGGCAGAATTAAGACAGATCAAACTAAAGATATTAAGCATAACAGACATTTTTTTCGTCGAGATAATTGCATTTTGATTGAGTTATTGATATAAGGAAAAATGAAGTAAAGTAAGGTAGACAAAAAATCCTTCTTTTTCCGCTCAATCAAAAATCCTCCGATTCTCAAAGGAGAATAGAAGAAATCATACTTTCATACAATATCTTAATTGAATTATATGTAATGATCAATAAATTCCATTGAATTAATTCTAGAGATACACATGCCAAAATCCTAGCACGAATCTATAATAGATTCTATAAAGAATAAAGATTTTCTATAGTTGGACTGGAATTGACGAACACTTAATACCAATATTATTCTTTAATAGTATAAGTATCCAATAAAAATAGAAATGGGGCGTAGCCAAGCGGTAAGGCAACGGGTTTTGGTCCCGCTATTCGGAGGTTCGAATCCTTCCGTCCCAGAGCATATCCATTGTATTCTAATACTTCTTTTTTGTTCAACAAGGTTCTGTTTCAAGGTTTGGATAGACTTTTTTTATTCTTCGCGGAATCATATCTGACTTTTTCACAAACCAAACTAAATCGAGTTCAAATGACATGCAAAAGTAACTGAACCCTTTTGTGACCCATAGAAAATGGGGCATAGATCACAGTTGGAAAAAGATTACTTAACCTCAGGTTAAAAAAATATGAAAATACATATAAAACGAGGAAGTGCTTAGCCTATAGGTATGTATGGTTATCCTATTTCAGTGACAATAGTGTTTCCATTTTTGTGAAAACTAAATTGCATCCCTAAAATATGAAAATTTAAATATTTAACAATGATATTTCTTTTTATTGTTCGATCTATTTAGCTTATTTGCTTTGCATCATTGACAATTCCATTTGAAAAGAAAGAGAGATCTTGCTTTTTTATGATAATAAAAAGGAGTAAAACTTGACTCAAAGAATGATGTAGAAGTAGAAAACTTTTTCAACTATCAAGATTTGTAATGATTCCTTCTAGGTTGGGAAGTTGAAAATGGTCAGTCTATCTTATTGAGTCACTTGAAGAGGCAGAGTCAAATAGAATTTATTTATTTATTTTATTTGTGCGATTTCTGTTAGTTATGTTATTTCTATATTTGGATTTCTTAATATTTCTGTTAGATATTTTTTTGAGATAGAGATTTATAGAAAAATGTTATATTCAGACAAAAAAAGACGGCATTTTGCTAAAATTTATTCAGAAAAATCTTTATTATCTGTGTAGATATTCTCTATTAAATATAAATAACTATGTCTCTGTACCGACTGAACCAATGACTATTCATGATTCCATAATTGAATCAATTCCATACTGGTTCCAAATTAGAGGAATGTTATGGTAAAACTTCGTTTAAAACGATGTGGTAGAAAGCAACGTGCGACTTGAAGGACATGATCCGGTGTGGATTCTTATTGTTACATCCACCATTTTATATAGGAATGAAGGTGCTCTTGGCTCGACGTCGTTTGTTCTATTCTACTAGAACCCTTCTTTTTTTATTGGGTTCTAATGTAAATAGTTCATGATGGAGCTCGAGTAGAAAGTATTTATTAATTTCTCAGGGGCAACGATCTAGGGTTAATGCCAATTAATAAATTGGAACAACTTCGTAAGTATATCTTCGATATAGAAATCGAAAGGATTCCATTCCAACAAATTTTCAAAATTGTTGGAACGGCTAAAACTTTTTCGATCGACAGTGTATCGCGCATGAATCAACCTCGGTATGATTCTTTGATAGAAAGAAATCCCAAAAGGGGTATGTTGCTACCATTTTGAAAGGATTAAGAAGCACCGAAGTAATGTCTAAACCCAATGATTTAAAACAAAAATAAAGGATCCCAGAACAAGGAAACACCACTTCAATTGTCTCACGGATCCGAATAAAGAATCCAAATAAATTTTAAACGAGACAAAAACGGTGGGTTAAAGACCACTCAATAAAAAAATATCTTAAAAATCTTTAATATATTTGAGAATTATTATTATTATATTATTGAACTTGAGTTATGAGTACAAATGATTTTTTTTCAGCAACGCAGCTAAATAAAAATGACTATGAGTTAAATTGAAATTTGAAATTATATTATAGAATAATTCATTTTACAGATTTTCTATTTATTCTAATTCTAATTTTATCCATAGACAAAACATCATTTTTTCTCGAGCCGTACGAGGAGAAAACTTCCTATACGGTTCTAGGGGGGGGGGGTTCTTTTTCATCTACATCTATCCCGATGAGCCGTCTATCGAATCGTTGCAATTGATGTTCGATCCCGAAGAGAAGGAAGAGATCTTCAGAAAGTGGGTTTTTATGATCCGATCAAGAATCAAACTTATTTAAACGTTCCCGCTATTCTCTATTTCCTTGAAAAAGGTGCTCAACCTACAGGAACTGTTCAGGATATTTTAAAAAAGGCAGAGGTTTTGCCCTAATCAAATGAAATTCAATTAAATTAAGGAAATAAAAAATAAGGGTAGGATAATGATTTCTATATCATTTTGGATATCTTTTCTATACTATGTTTTTTTATTTCCTTCTTTTCTTCTTCTATTCGTATCTAGTTATCATTGTTTTTATAGAATCCTTTTTGATAGAATCTTTTTTGATAGAATCCTTTTCTAAGGAAACCCTTATTTGATTCATCCTCACAAAATAGAACTATTTTGGCATTACCTGCAATTGGATGGTTTTCATTCGACCTCTAATATCAAGTAAGAAACAAGGAATCGAAGTTCTTTATTCTATATGGATTCAATACACTCTTGATTGCATAAATACTTTTTCTACTTCTTCTTTGTTTATTCTCCATCTAAACTAAAATTTTTAGTATATATGTATATGCAGTGCCAATCCAACACAAGTCCCTTTTTTACTATTCTTTCAATTTAAGTTCTTGTTTTTTTTTTCCATCGTATTCCTTTCTTAACGTTTATATTGACAACATTGTATCGAACAAATATAATTCATCGTGATAAGCAGTTCTATTTATTTCCGTCCCATAGGTTTTCTTTTTTACCTGTTGATTCAAATGATGGGTTCGTTGGATTTGATACCCGGATTTTTGATTGAAAAAGTGTATAACATAGAAATAGGGGATGGTCTAGCATTTTTTACATTTCTTTATTTATTTTGATCGGGAATTTTTTTTCATCTAATTTAGTCATTTTTATGTTCCAAATAGATTAGAAATTTTTTTCTATTTTTTATTTCGTAGATTAATGCTTTGATTTAATAATTTTTTTTTATTCTGATTGTATCTACATACCCCTTTTTCTATTTGGGTTGCTAACTCAACGGTAGAGTACTCGGCTTTTAAGTGCGGCTAGGATCTTTTACACATTTAGATGAAGCGAGGGATTCGTCCATACCATCGGTAAAGTTTGGAAGACCACGACTGATCCTGAAAGGGAATGAATGGAAAAAATAGCATGTCGTATCAATTAAGAGTTTTGAGAATATTTTATTCTTTCCGGCTCGGTACAAAGCCTTCTTTAATTTATTGAAAGGTAGGAAACTAAAGTCAATTTCAAGTTGGGTCGAATTAATAAATGGATAGGGCCCCAAAGCTTCAATTCATTTCATTTTTTTTTAGGGAAAGAAAAAGCAACGAGCTTCCGTTCTTAATTTGAACGATTACCCGATCTAATTAGACGTTAAAAAAATATTAGTGCCCAATACGGGAAGGCTTTCTCCCAGGAATGTATTCCTGATTTTTTAATGAATCCTAAATATTATCATTCTCCATTTCATAATGGAAACGTATGTGTATAAGAAACAGTATATTGATAAAAAATTTCCAAAATCAAAAGAGCGATTAGGTTGAAAAAAGTAAAGGATTTCTAATCATCTTGTTATCCTATAATGAAAACGAACATAAATACTTAAATTTAAATGGAAAAAGAGAGGATAGAGAAT
>JARVZY010005819.1:0-28359 GCA_030686995.1 Artemisia argyi
ACATCTCTTTCAACCCATTTCAATATATATTATCATAATAATTTGCTGCCAGATTGTTGTTTAATACAAATGTGTAAAAATGGAACCCAGAAGAACCATGACGATGAACTGGGACGGGTTAGGAGACCTTGACGACGATGAAGAACTTTTCTTTGATGCTCAACGACTCTCGGCTGTTTCTCCTCAGGATCTCGCGTCTTCGTCATCTGATGAGGAATTTGATGATAGTCGAATGTCATTTTCGTCGTCGGCTGATTATAGCAACTTTTCAGAATTTCAAACGAGTGAATATGATATGTGGATGGCGGCGCCTGAATCTATTACAGATAGGCGCCGCAGGCTTCTCCAAGATATGGGATTGGGAAGCAATAAAGATTTGTTAGGGGGCTTTGGGGGTCCAACAACGCCAATACTTTCGAAAAAAACTGACATTCCTCCACCTGTGGAGAAAGAGTTGTCAGATGCTTCGGTAAAACCAAAAGGTGATGACCAACTCGGGTCCCATCAGCCATGCGAGCCTGGTGATGGATTATCAGGCTCGCAAGGGATTCTGGTGCGGTCAAGATCAGATGGAGGTCTAGATACATTTTACACCGATACGAAAATTAGAAAAGAGGAAATGATTGGTTCGGTATCTAAACAAAGCCTTACACGCACACCCTCAGGGTTCTCGACTCCGTTTGTCGGTTTAGCGTCTCAGAGCGAAGGCCAACAAAGAAGGATTTTTGTAGCCAACAATAACGAAAACAATTTGACGTCAAAATGCCAAAAGGAATCCATTCTTTTGATCAAGAATTTGGATAATGGGAATGAATTTATGGTTAAAGAGTGTCACAATGAAGGGAATTGGAATAAACTGAGTGATGTTCAAACCGGGAAGCAGATTACTATGGAAGAATTCGAGAAAAACGTTGGGCATTCACCGAAGGTAAAGGAGTTGATGAGGAAATCAGAAAACGGTGATCGGAAAATTTTGACAGCTAATAACTTGTCTTTCAAGCAAAGCTTCCAAAAAAGCAAGAAAAGAGGGGCTGCATTGTTTAAGAACATAAAATTAGGATCAATAGGGGCATCCAAAACAGATAAAGAGCGAGCTCCCACGATCACGAACTCTCCTTCAGTCAATAGTACTAATTCAAATTCCTCCTTAACAACCGAGCAGAAACCATCTTCACAATGGGTAAAAGCACGAGTTCATGGGAAACCATACAAAGAATTCACAGCATTGCATTTAAGTCAAGAGATTCAAGGTCACGACGGATCGATTTGGGCTATGAAATTTACATACGATGGTCATTATCTTGCGACTGCAGGTGAAGATAAGTTGATTCATATATGGGAAGTGCAGGAATGTGATGTGATGACAATGCGGAATGTAGATGATTTGGGTTCAGTCAGTGGGACACCGGTTCACCCGATGGCTATGATGGCTAGTCCTGATGGTAGGCCACCTTTACCCGATTCTACACCTGATCAGAAGAAGAAAAAAGGGAAGAAAAAGAAAGGGATTCCAGACTACGTTCATGAGCCAGAAACTGTTTTTGGGTTGTCGGAAACACCGGTTTGTACTTTGACAGGTCATCAGGACGATATTCTCGACCTATCTTGGTCAAGATCTCGGGTCAGTTTATATTTACAAAGTTTAGTTCTTATAATTTGATTGGCATAAGTTTCTAGTCAAGGAATTTGAAGGTTATATTATATGTTTTGAACACCAAGCCAAGATACAAATAAAGGGTTTTTCGTCATTTTAGCCTACTTAGACCAGATTTAATCAATAAATACGACCCCTGTAGATCGTGTACGTAGCGCTTAAACTTGCATAGCATAATCAATGGGTTTATTTATGGCAGCTCCTGCTTTCATCTTCAATGGACAAGACAGTAAAGCTATGGGATATCGAAACTAAAAACTGTTTGAAGGTGTTTTCTCATAGTGATTACGGTATGCACATACATAACTAGTTGATCAAGTTATTGTTTAATGGCAATAGATGATCTTTTCTAAACCATATAACTTATATGTATGGCAGTGACGTGTATTCAGTTCAATCCAGCAGACGATGACTACTTTATAAGTGGTTCACTAGACTCTAAGGTTAGAATCTGGAACATACCGGATCGGCATGTTGTGGACTGGCTTGATCTTCATGAAATGGTGACCGCAGTTGGCTATTCTAATGATGGCAAGGTAGAAATTATAATCCGAAAAACTTACTTCTTTTCTCTCTGTAGATTAAAATGAATAACGAACTAATTTGTTTCTAAAGGTTTCAGTTGTTGGTTCACACAAAGGAATCTGTCGATTTTACAACACTGCCGGTATGTAGTGTTCCTAGAACTACTTTCCCCGTTTGTGTCTTGTGTAGTAAATTATATTAGTTGTCTTATTTTTTATCTTAGATTTCAAGCTTGAGTTTAAGGAGCAAATAGAATTGAAAACAAGTAAAAAGCCACAACCTAAAAAGATAACCGGTTTTCAGGTATGTATACAGGTTTCAGTGCATCTTAACTACCCGACTACATTAGTCCTTTACATTAACCTAACCAATCTTGATTTACAGTTTTCATCATTGAATCCATCAGAAGTACTTGTGACATCAGCAGATTCACGGGTTAGGATCTTGGATGGAGCAAAACTTGTCCAAAAATATAAAGGTATTGCCGTTACATGGATGAATCAAACTCTGTTTGTTAAAAAAGAAGTTTGACTTTCAGGTCAAACAAGCCTTATCTGCACACGAAAATTGCCATAATTTTTTTTACATTTTTGAAATCTGTTATATCAATTGACGGAATTTTGAATATACAATGAATTCTAGGAACTTAACTGACAAAGTTTTAAATAGACAATTACCTGAAAATTGAATTTGAAATTTGTATATTTGACTTTAGAAGTCAACTTGTAACACTAACTACTAACTACTGATATGCCACAGGTTACAAGAACAATAACAGTCAATTTAAAGCTGGCTATAGTCCTGACGGAAAGTACATAATCAGTGCTAGTGAAGATTCACACGTATGCATTTGGAGGCACGAAGAAACACGAGGGAAACACAAACATCCAATCATCACATCATACGAAAACTTCCCTTGTAAAGAAGTTTCCGTTACAGCACCATGGCCTGGAATCACCAAACTCCAACAACCGCTCGTAGCAATGCATTCCAAAAAAAATGCAAAAAAATCCACCCCCACGCTCCCAACACCATCACCATCACCTGGATTTTCACCTACACGCGATGACATCAGCAATAGTAAGCCATCATCATCACCTCTGCCACCCCTTCCTAAAAGCGGCAACCCTTCAATGGAAAGTATGGAGTACACGGACCATCATTCCCAAACTGACTCAAGCGTTGGGCTATGCGAGTCTTTCAACTCAGCCAATGGTTCCTCGGGTAGGTTTGATGAAATGACTTCACCTTCACCCTCACCCTCACCCTCACCCTCAACCAACCTCAAGTCTCCATTGGGTGGTAACCATGGTCACAAGACTATCCAAGCAACAGCGTGGGGGTTTGTGATTGTAACAGCAGGGTTGGGTGGTGAGATTAAGGTTTTTCAGAATGTTGGTCTACCATTTAAGGTTGGCCGTTTGTAAGCATTTTTTTTATGTAAGGATTCATTGTTAGGTCTTTCGAACATGGAGGCCTGCCATTTAAGGTTAGCCCGCAAGGTAATGCTTTGAAGACTCGTGTAAACTAAGAAATTTTGTAGTAGGGAGGACTTTAACGAACTTCTATCCTCGCGTATGGACTCCCTGAAGCGACTTTGTATATTAGATTCTATTCGCACCACCCTTTTTTGTAATTTTTTTTGTAATGATATACAATGGAACATTGTACATTAGATTATAATCACAACACACTCTTTTCTATTCTACAAAATGGAATCAATGATATTTCATATCTTTTAATTAGTTTCTACCATCAGTTGCATAGATGTTAGAAACTTACAATGCTATAATCCAAGTATCGAACAATCTGACAATAGCATCGAAAAAAGTAGCTTGTTAGTTTAACGGAGGTTAAAGTAAAATTCGCGTAATTGTGAGATATACACTACAAAAATGGGATCTATTTGGGTCGACAATCTCGACCCAAAGAATGAAGTGGGGTCGTACCAAACGTTTTGGGTCGACAATCTCGACCCTTTTTGGTTGTACCATTTTCCTTGTCCCAAAAACGTTTGGGTCGACATTTTTAAAACGAATGGCAAGACATAAAAAGGGGACCCACTAACCAGTCAAACATGAATATTACGTTTGGAACGACATTGTCGTTCCAAATCTTTATTTATTTTTTGCAAATCATTTATTTAAATACTAAAAATATTTTGGAAAATGCCCAATGGAACGACAATGTCGTTCCAAACCTTGATTTATTTTCCATTTTTTAGTTATTTAAATACTAAAAATATTTTGGAAAATGCCCAATGGAACGACAATGTCGTTCCAAACCTTGATTTATTTTCCGTTTTTTAGTTATTTAAATACTAAAAATATTTTGGAAAATAACCAATAGAACGACATTGTCGTTCCAAAGTTTTTAAATATTTAAACATTTTACCAACTGGAACGATTATTTGCTTGTAATTTTGGGACGACATTGTCGTCCCATTTTGTGAAGTATGCAAAAAAAAAAAAAAAAATGCAGCAGCAGCCTGCATTTCCAGGGTTTTTCCGGAATATTTTCCGGAAAAAACCTACCATTACACAAGCTGTAAATCAACCAATATCCGCAATACCAATTCGGCAATATGATACAATACCAAATTACTCATCTATGACTTAAATTCGACAAATACGATACAAATTAAACTAACAAATACGAACTTAATACAAAAACAAACCAAGATTCAGCAATATATAGATTCTAGTATTACATAACTAATAACAAATACGATACAAATTAAACTACGCCTACTCCTCCTCCTCCGATTCCTCCGGATTCCCCCCCTCCTCCTCCTCCCCCTCCTCCTCACTACCACTAGCATTAAAATTCTCGGGAATGTGGCTCATATGAGGATTTTTTTTGTCGTCCCAAGGCGTGGGGTATTTTTTTTTTTGTTTTTATTACCTTTGGAACGACATTGTCGTACCAAAGGGTGTGATTTTTTTTCTTTTTTTTTCAGCTTCATTGTTTTTAACATTAGGAACGACAATGTCGTTCCAAATATTGTGGCGGGATCAGTTAATATTCATGGCGGGTTCATTCAATTTTCGCGAAAAATTTTGGTGAAAACCAAAGGGACGACATTGTCGTTCCTTATGGGTTTTTTTTTTTTTTTTTTTTTTTCATTAATCTTTTATATACTAAAAATGATTTTAATTATTTAATTAATACTAAATAAATTAAAAATGATTTAAATTATTTAATTAATACTAAATAAATAAATAATGATTTAAATTAATTAAAAAAAAATATTTAAATAAATTAAAATTATTTAAATAGATGTTGTAATCTTGTTTTGAATTATTTAATTAATACTAAATAAATAAAAAAATAAATCGCGTCCAAAAACGAGACAATCTTGCCTAATTTGAATAAAAAAAAAAAAAAAAAAAAAAAAAAAAAAAAAAAAAAAAAAAAAAAACCCGACCCGTGGATGAGAGAACTGTGTTCTGCTATACCTACTAAATTTTTATGAACAAAATAGGACGACATTGTCGTCCCAATGCCATAATTTCCCACCAAAATTTTCCTACCTAACAACTTATCCTCACAATATAAACACACACACACACACACACACACACACACACACACACACACACACACACTCATCTAACTAATAAAAACTCTCACACACACACTCAGTTTTCACAACCACTCAACCTCACAACCACAAACACACACTGTTATCATGGTGAAGAAGATGGCAGAATTTGAAGCTTTTCCTTGTCCTTGTGGACGAGGAGACGTGATTCTACAAGAATCGCGTAGATCTTACTCCCGTGGTAAACTATACTATGCGTGTCCTTTCTCGAAGGTGAACAATTACATACTTTTTCGTGTATTATATGAATAATTTGGTTAGTTGTTAAAAATAATAGTTTTTACTCTTTAACAGCCTGGGACAAATGACCATGGATGTGATTTTTTTTATGGAAAGAGGAATGACTCGCCAAAATGATGACCGGTTCTCTGGGAGCTTCAACATCAAGCGGTTCTGGATCTGCTCCAACAAGGTGCTCAAACTGTCATGAAAAAGATCTTAGAATAAACCTGCTAGAGGCATAAAAACAGGTGCTGGAGGCACAAAAACAGGTGTGATGAGTGTGTAAATACTCATCATTTTGAGTCAAATATAAGCTGCAAAACGATCAAAAATACTCAAAAACGCACCAAAATGCGAAGAAAATCCCAAAGATCGTATTTTATATGTTTCTGATGCAAAACAAGTGAAAACAAACGAAAAACGAACAAAAGTTACATATTTGGCAGTTTCAGTCCCCCGACTTTCAAAATTTCACAAAACTAGTCCCTGGTCAATCATTTTCAAAGAAAAGTCAACTATTGATCTTTAAAAGTCAAAACGAATCACAAATGATCTTTGGGTAAAACTTTTGGAAAAATAACAAGTTTGGTCCCTCAATTTTGGCGAATTGGCAATTTTAGTCCCTTGTGCTTCAAAATTGGAAAATTGCATTTTTAGTCCTTTGGTTTATCTAACCTGACAGGATTGATCCGTGGTTAAAGTTTGGAAGATAGGCAAATTCAGTCCTTGGGAAACTCAAAAGTTACAAAAATTACCCTTGGGCTTCACAAGTTAATAAACCAAACGGATCATTAATCCTTACCTAGTCCAAGTATTCCCTTAACCCTTTTAAAACAAACAACACCTTGGCCCATGTTGGAACATAACCACCCAAGCCCAAATTGTTCTCCAAGCCCACTCCCCCTCCCCTGCTTCACGTTTAATAACAGACGCCCCTTACCCTAACCCTAATCAAACGCACAACTCCATCTCCCCCACTCATAACCTGAATAAAAAAATTACCTCCACTATCACCTCCAAATCCACCCCGTGACCACATCAGGCCAACACAACCATCTCTATCTCTCCCATCACCCTCAAAACCCTCTCCCCAATCCCACTAATCCCTCCAAAAAACGTACCTAACACCCTCAACCAGTCAAGAGAAGACATGGTGGCAATCCACCTCTCACTATTAGGCGCCAAGATTTGACTTGAAGGCTGGGATGATTCAAGATTTATCCAAGGGTTGAGATTCATCTCAAGGAAACACAAAGTGTCCAGCTCAGAAGCCACCTCAGTGGAGAAGCACACAAGGGAGAAGACAAAGAATTGAAGCAAAGTCATACCTACCAAGGTTCTAGTATAAATAGGTTGTCAATTGTAAGCCTTAGGGCATCCATATCTTTTTATCATATCATCTCTCTATTTTTTATTTGTAATCTTTAAAAAAAGATGTTAGTTTGTAATCTGAGATTTCAATGTTTAATGGAAGTTTAATTTAGTTTTTGGAAAATTCGAGTTCTATTTAAAATTCAAGTTCTATTTTTCTTTTGAGTTCTGCTTATTAAAAATTTAAAGGGTCATTGACTGGTTGTCTCAATTAGTTAAAGAAAGTTCGAATTAAAAGAAAGTGGAAAGTCAGAAAAAAAAGGGAAAAGAGAAAAGAAAAAAAAAGGGTATACGTAAAGGATTATTGAGGAGAAGTAGCAGTAGCAGGGTATGATTGAATGGAGTATGGGTTAGGGCTCATGGGAGCATATAGGTGGTCCTTGAATCTTTGTCTCAGAAACATCCTTGCTCGGATAACAAGTAGGCTTTATATTCTTTTAACTTGAATGAATCTGCGTTTGTTAATTTGAGTTGTTAGACTCTGCTTGTTTGCTTTTAGTCTAGTTATTATATGGTTAAATTTAACATAATTTCTCATTAGTTAATGTTTTGCTTTGAAATTGTTAAGATTAGTTAAGATAAGAATGTTTGGGTCAGAAGTATTGACTGCATCAGTTATTGCAAAAACGTAGATGTCACTTAGAGTTGTAATCTGTAGGAATTAGGAGGTATAATTTAGTCTCTTAGGTAGTCTTTGGAATATTGCTCTTGTTTGCCCATGATCACTTATTTAGAGATTATTTCGAGCCATCATTTAGACTTTTTTTTGAACTACTGCTGCTACAACTCAGTTGACGGAGTACTTAATTTTTGATCTTTTAATTATCCTTGTTGGTATTATTGGACTTGAGATTTGTTGCCTGTTGTTGAAATCATTCATAAGAGTCATAAGTTGTTTTAAGCTTATGTGGTCTAGTTTGGTAGTCACAAAAAGAGAAGGAAAACAAAGATTTTGAAATTAACATTGATTCTCAAATCTATTTTAAGTTGTTATTGGTTTAAATTTGCTTCACGTGAATCTGCATATTGGATGTGTATTGACGAATCAGAAACCAAAAGAAAGAAAGGAAAAAAAATAAAATAAAAAAGTGCATAAGGGTGGACTCGAACCCTTGACCTCACGCTTGCCCATAGTCACAACACCACACACTTAACCAACTGTTCCCTGGTGACTTTTCTTATAAGACTTGTTTCTTTAATTGTTTTAAAGTAGAACTTTCTTTTGGGCCTTATAAGCTTATTTCACTGTTTGAGCTTATTATAGCTTATGGGTACAAGCAATTCCTGATTTGACATTTTTCTTAAGTTACAATTAGTATAAAATAATTTCCTGAAAAAGTCTCATATTTTTAGCAATTGTAGTTTATTTATTAGAATTTAATTTGTGTTAACTAGTTTTTAATTAGTAATAAATAGAATTTGTATTCAAAAATTAATTTTCTTTTTTTTTTAAAGATTTTCTTTTGTCTTTTATTACGTTAGAAAATTATTTGCAAAACCGTAGAACGTTGGTAGCTCGAATTTCACGTTTTATATTGCGCACTCGCGTAATTTTTTAATAAACGTCACGTTTTTAATTTAATTTACGTGTTAAGATTCCCAATACCTAATTATGATTTTCCGTAGTTTTTAGGAATTTCTTAGATTGTAGTTGCCTTAGGTTAATTTACTTTCGTTAGTTAATTTTTAGAATTCGTTAATTTAATATATCGCAAAACCAAATAACATTTCTCAACTGATTGGTCCTAAACCGTCTAATTATTATTGACCAAGGTCAACAAGTCAAAGATAGCCTAGAATCAATACTCCGGTGATAGTGTAGTGTTTCCCCGGGTCGTAAAAGTCCCAGCGAGATTGCAATGGTGCTTTTGGAATCGTTTATGAGAAAGTGGCACTGAGGACAGTAGCCAGATGATGTGGGAATGATATTGCTACTGTTATTTTGGTATTGACAAACAGATATAATATTCACAATAATCAGATACCAGATATATGCACAAATTCACAATTAAGATCACGTATCGGGCTGGAAAAGTGGATTTTTGGTAATTATCAAACTACAGGGGGTGCTTTTGACACTTTTCAAAACTTAAAATTAAAAATGAAAAAGAAATTATAAAAGTGATTAAAATAATATTTAATTAATTAAACTATTTAAAATCTAATTTATATCTAATTTCTATTTAACTAATAATTATAACTATTACAAATTAAACTAAAAATTTGCAAAAACAATTTCTAAACTTAAAATAGAACTTGAAGAAAGTATAAAAAAAATTAAAATAAATATTTTTGTCTTTTTGTGGTTTTGTTATTAATTAAAAACTATTTAACTTAATTAAACTAAATAAACTACTTTTAATTTATATTAATACTAAATTAACTTTAGAAAATTAAGATAAAATTTATAAAATTATTTAACCATCACTGGAATCCTACAAAATTATAAAAACTCTAAAATTATGTCTTAAGATTAAACAACTAATTATTTATCTATTAATTAACTTAAATCTATTTTAAACAAATAAAATAAGGAAAATAGAAAATGAACAGTAGAATCTCAAAATTTATTTTCTAAAAACTTATTATGCTATATTAGAACTAGAAAAATTATAAAAACTAGATTTAACCTTATAAAAACTAATTAAGCTATTTAATATTTGATATTAATTAATAATAAAGAAAATTAAAATTAAATCTAATTAACACTAAATGACAAAATAAAAATCTGAAAAAATTATCAAACTTACTTTACTATCTAAGGTATTTAATAAAAATATAAAAACACTAGTGACTTAATAAAAATATAAAAATGAAAATTAAAATTAACTTGAATTAAATAGAAACTATCACTTATTTTAAACTTGACTTTTTTGGATTTTTCTTTTTCAGAGCTACTTAACAACTTAAAATAACAAACTTTTGTAAAAACACTTTTAAAAATAGCTTATAAATAAGCTGTGACACCCCCTTGTCTTAAACAGTTGACTTTGGTTGACTGTTTGGTCAAACTGGGTCAAATGGCCTTGGGTGGGGACCACAATGGTGAAATCAGATCCCAATTAGTTCAACAAGCTTAAACAAACAAATAATAACAAGATACAAGCTCAAATAAGCTAAACAAAAGCAAATAAGCACTTAGCAATCTTGAACTGAACCAGGTTTGGGGACAAACTTGATGAGCAATTGCAGGTGGGGTCCACATGTCCTAAGGTCAAACAAATGGTCAAACCTGAGACTCTGGTAGGAGGGGGGATGTAAAAACCTATCTATGGGGTCTGGGGTCCACTGAGGTGGTCACAAAACACCACCAAAGTGGTGGTGGTGACTGAGTGTCTGGGTGAGCAGGGCACAATCCTTGCCCTGCAGGTCACTTTGATGGTCTGTGGGGCCTAGGTTAAATTTTATAAAAATGAAATGAAAGCATATTCTCAAAGTTGAGCTGGTAGAAAACTAAACCTCCAATTCTCACAATCCCAAATAAATCACTAAATTCAGAAATGAACAAGCAAATATGATGAAATCTGAGAACAAGTATTTTTGACTTTGAGTGAAACTTTCCTAGTTTGACTTTTATGAGATTCCAACACTCCTAATAAGCTGTAACTATGATAATAAGCTAATGTGAGATTAAAAATAGCTACAATGATCACTTATGAGCAATTGAGCAAAGTTTTGGGACACAAATCCCTCACAGTTAACTGTGAGGGTGAGTTTTCTTTGATTTTGACTTTAAACCTAATGAGACACTAATTTTATTACTTACCTAACTGGTTTAGACCTAATGAAACTTGACTGAGCTAAAAACATCAACTAGAACACCCTTAAGGATAGTGAGCACTGATTATCCAAACACACCTTTATATTTAGAAATTGAAGATTTTCAAAACAAATGAATGCTCTGGTTCAAGTTTTTGATTTCAACCTACTAAATATTACTAAGTGACTTTATCTAAGTACTAGAAAACAGATTGCCACTACAATAGCACAAGTTTTAATCTATAGCTAAGTTTTGACAGTTAAAATTAAATGATTAAGTAGATATAGATCTTAACAAACAAACTATTATGATTAAACTAAAAATTACTCAAATAACAATCAAAAACTCAATGCAAGCACAGATTTGCAAATACAAGCAAGGAAATTAGAAACTAAACTTTTGAGGAAAAATGGAAATGAGTAAAAAACTTACTGAGTACTTCTAGCAAGAACAAGAAGTTTTCCTATGATGCCTATCTTTAAATAGGCTATTTCCAACTCAATCCAGCTCCTTGATTGTGCTCAAAACCTGAAACAAACAACAAACATACAAACAGTTGACTTATGTTGACTTTTTTTAACTTTTTGATTTTTCTTCTAATGTAGCTAAATTTTAAGGTCTCTAAAGCTTAGATAAGCTTATGGGAGCTTATATGAACCTAAATACAGTCCATAATCACCATACAAGTAATGCAGACTTTTAAAATGAAACTCATAATTCTCAAAACACAATACAGATTGAAAGCTTGAATTTTATAACTGAAATTAAGTTTACAATACAATAAAAAGAAGGTTACCACTGCTTAATAGCTTGGGTGTACCCTAGAATTGAAAAGTACAATTGAACGACATACATAAAACTAAAATTAACAACTGGTTCATCCTTGTGCTTCCCCCTCTATTTATAGCTCCCAATTAGGGTTTCCCATCCTCTTCTGAGCATATCCCACCACTCTCTGATCAATTTGGTCCACTCTTGAGTTGACACGTAATTTTGGCGCCAAAATGTGTTTCTTCAAATTGCCTCTGATAACGTGTAAGGGTGAAGGGGCATTTATTGTGGGTGGCTTGGGTAGGTGTAGGGAGGTGGGAAGGTAATGATTGTGGGGGCTTTGGCTTGTGATTGGAGGAGAAGGGAGGTTGGTTCAAGTGGGGGAGACTGAGAGGGAAACGGGGAAGGAGGTGGTAGTTTGATGGTTTGACCGGGGTCAAACATGGGGGTTGGACTGGGCTTAGGGTGTGGACTGTTTGTTATTTTGGGCCCAAAGGTGTAAGTGGTATTTGGTTTTAGCTTATTTTGAGTCCGGTTAGGATTATTTTCACAAGGACCTATTTTGTAATTAGCTGAAAGTTGAGGGGCTGTTTGTGATTTTTTTCCAAACTTCAAATAAGGATCAAACCTGCAATTTAACATTAGTACAAGGACCACAAGTATAAATTTTATTATTTTAAACCTCAGGGACCAATTTTGTAAATTCCACAAACTCCAGGGACCAAACCTGTATTTTCTGATTTTTGAAGGGTTTAATTTGTAACTTCTCAAAAGTTATCATAAGGACCAATTTTGTCATTTTTAGAATAGTATAAGGTTTATTTTTCACATTTTCCATTTTTCAAAACCTTAGGGACTATTTTTGACATTTTTCAAAGTTGAGGGACCAAAGTTGTAAATATGTGATTTTAAACTTTAAAGGACTATTTCTTACAACTTATGAATCCCAAGGACCTTTTATGATATTTGTACAAGTTTTGATTTACCAGGGACTAGTTTTGCAAATTTATGAAACTTGAGGGACTGAAACTGCCAATTATGCAAACTTTGTACGTTTTTTCATTTGTTTTTGCATATTTTGTGTTTGAAACATATAAAACACACCTCTAAGATATTTTAAGTATTTTGATACATATTTGGGTGTTTTTGTATGTTTTGGCAGTTCAGAATTGGTAAAAATGATGAGTATTTACACACTCATCAATCCCCCACACTAAACTATTGCTAGTCCCTAGCAATCTTTTGAGAAAAATTAATGGATTTGAAACTCTTTACCAAAAGCCTTCACTTCTGGAGTAGCCAGGTGTAAGAACTGTGGCACACCTGATAACCGTGTGATTTTGAGCAAACCACCAGCTGTCAACGGATTTGATTAGTCTTTACCAAGAGCCGTTTGCTCCTGGACTAGCCAGCATCTTGATGGACTAAGTCAACATCTTGGTGAGCTGAATACCAATTATGGATTTTCCACTGCCTTTACCACAAGCCATAACCTTGCGGGCTAGCCAACTCATTTGCTTATGAGGATACGGGGGAGCTGAGGAACCATGCAATTTTTGGCAAACTGCCAGCCATCAACGGGTTTGAGATGTCTTTACCAAGAGCCGTTTGCTCCTGGACTAGCCAATCCCTTTGTCATTTAGACTTTGGCGGACTGATAACCACAAAAATTTTGGAATAAAGTGAAAAATTTTGAAAATTTTTGGCCTAAAATGGGGGTACTTGGAAAGTTTTGTGATAAAATTCGTAAGAATTCCCCCCCCCCCCCCCCCCACACTAGAACTGAATATTGTCCTCAATATTCAAAGTCCCGGCTATTATGCCGAATCTCTGAATGGAAAAGCTAATATTCGATTCTAACTGTGGAAATTTCTATTTTTCACTTTATTTTATCTGTACGTACAATGTTTTGAGATTTTTTTTTTTTTTTTTTTTTTTTTTTTTTTGCTCACTACCTTCCAGGCTTGTGTTAGGTTTACCACGCTAGCTAATCACTTGTGAATGATTAACTGTGATAAATTTGCCCTAACAGCCCGGGAGTTGAATGATAAAGTTTGATAATATACATACACCTTCCAGGTTTGTGTCAGGTTTACCACGCTAGCTAATCACTTGTGAATGATTAACTGTAATAAATCTGCCCTGACAGCCTGGAAGATGAATAATAAAATACAAAAAATGTTTATTGAATTTTGAAAAATATTTACTTTTGAAACGGTGGGAGATGGCCACTCCCCCACACTAGGGTGGTAGAAAGTAGAAAGAAGTCAGAAATACGAGTGAAAACCCATATATGCTGCTAATTTTTGTTCACCGAGTCACTAGCTTGACTCGATCCCCGAATTCATTGGTCCATGGGGAAGGTTTGGAGATCCGGGACAACCATGGGTGGTGTGTCCTCTCCAAAATAATGTTTCAATCTGTGACCATTTACTTTGAAGTTGGGACCTTCGGGTTGAGATAACTCAACAGTCCCGTATGGGTATACTTTAGCAATAGTGAATGGTCCAGTCCATCGGGTTTTTAATTTTCCCGAGAAGATCTTTAATCTGGAATTGAAAAGAAGGACTCTGTCACCGACGTTGAAAACTCGGTTCTTAATTTTAGAGTCGTGAATCTTCTTTGTCTTTTCTTTGTAGATCAAAGAGTTCTCGTAGGCTTGATCACGAAGTTCGTTTAATTCATTGATTTGAACCTTACGATGATCACCCGCTTTATGAAGGTCGTAGTTAGCATGTTTCAAGGCCCAGTAGGCTTTGTGCTCGAGTTCGATCGGTAAATGACACGCCTTCCCGTATACAAGCTTGTATGGAGTACACCCGATGGGTGTTTTGTAAGCTGTACGGAAGGCCCAGAGTGCATCATCTAGTTTATCCGACCAGGAAGCACGGTTTTCACCTACTGTCCTCTCAAGAATCCGTTTAATACCACGGTTGGAAACCTCCACCTGCCCACTTGTTTGGGGGTGATATGCGGTGGAAAGACGATGAGTAACACCGTACTTAAGCATGACTTTTGCAAACTGATCGTTGCAAAAGTGAGTACCGCGATCACTAATGATGGCACGTGGGGTTCCAAAATGAGCAAAGAGGGATTTCAAGAATTTCACCACAACTCGGGCATCATTAGTGGGTAAGGCCTTAGCCTCAACCCATTTTGACAAGTAGTCAACAGCCACGAGTATGTATTTGTTTCCATGAGAAGATGGGAATGGCCCCATAAAGTCAATGCCCCAGACGTCAAAGATTTCACAAACTTGAATAGCATTTTGTGGCATTTCGTTCTTTTGTGAAATATTCCCGTGACGCTGACAAGCATCACAGGCTTTGACTAACTCGTGGGCATCCTTGTAGATTGTGGGCCAATAGAAACCGGAATCAAACACCTTTTTGGCGGTGTAGTTAGGACTATGGTGGCCCCCGGTGGGTCCAGCATGGCAAGCCTTGAGAATATCAGTGGCTTCCTGTCCGTATACACATCGCCTGATGACTTGATCGGCACAGATTTTGAAGAGGAAGGGGTCGTCCCAGAAGTAATGTTTAACGTCTTTGAAGAATTTTTTCTTTTGTTGGGACGTTAACCCCTTCACTATGAAGTTACCCGCATGGTAATTTGCAAAGTTGGCAAACCATGGGGTAGTAGAGTCACCACGAAAAGCAACCGCATTGAGTGTCTCAAGAGGAAATGTTTCATTTATTTCCTTTTTCTCGGACACATCTTGATGAGGGTTCTCTAATCGTGAGAGATGATCAGCAGCAAGGTTCTCGGCTCCTTTTTTATCACGGATAATGATATCAAATTCCTGAAGGAGGAGAACCCAACGAAGAAGCCTCGGCTTTGCATCTTGTTTTGCAAATAGGTATTTCAAAGCCGAGTGATCTGTGTACACTACGCATTTAGTCAAGATTAGGTATGACCGGAATTTCTCGAAGGCATACACCACAGCTAGGAGTTCTTTTTCAGTGGTGGTGTAATGACCTTGAGCCTCAGTCATAGTTTTGCTTGCGTAGTGTATAGGCTGAAAGTATTTTGCTTTTCGTTGCCCCAAGACCGCACCTATGGCAAAATCACTAGCATCGCACATAAGCTCAAAAGGTTGGTCCCAATCGGGGGCAACAAGAATCGGTGCCTCGGTAAGCTTTTTCTTTAATGTTTCAAAAGCTTCGATGCACTCAGGAGAGAAGATGAAAGGAGCATCCTTCTCGAGGAGATGGGTCATAGGCCGGGCAATCTTAGAAAAATCTTGGATAAACCTACGGTAGAAGCCGGCATGACCCAAAAAGCTCCTAACACCTTTTACAGTGGTGGGATGAGGTAATTTGGCAATGACATCGATTTTAGCTCTGTCAACCTCGATCCCGTTTTTTGAAATCTTATGGCCGAGGACAATGCCTTCCTTGACCATAAAGTGGCTCTTCTCCCAGTTGAGACTTAGATTCGTTTCTTTGCAACGTTTAAGCATCTGTTCCAAGTGGGAGAGGCAAGTCTGAAATGAATCCCCGATGACCGAAAAGTCATCCATGAATACCTCCATAGTTTTCCCGATCATGTCGGAAAAAATAGACATCATGCACCTCTGGAACGTGCCTGGTGCATTACATAAGCCGAAAGGCATACGTCTGTAAGCAAAAGTTCCGTAGGGGCATGTGAAGGTAGTCTTCTCTTGATCCTGGGGATCAATGGGGATTTGGAAGTAACCCGAGAAGCCATCGAGGAAGCAGTAGTATTCATTCCCCGCAAGTCTTTCGAGCATTTGGTCCATAAAAGGGAGAGGAAAATGGTCTTTACGGGTGGCTTCATTTAACTTTCGATAGTCAATACAAACCCGCCAACCCGTGACCAAACGAGTTGGAATCAACTCGTTATCCTCGTTGGTGACAACGGTAATGCCACCCTTTTTGGGAACACAATGAATTGGGCTAACCCAAGGACTGTCAGATATAGGGTAAATCAATCCCGCATCAAGAAGTTTAAGAACTTCTTGTTTGATAACTTCGTGGATTTTGGGATTTACCCTTCTCTGATGTTGCACAGCTGGCTTAAAGTCATCCTCCATTAATATTTTATGAGTACAAAAGTTCGGGCTTATGCCCTTAATGTCGGAGAGTTTCCAAGCAATTGCTTGCTTGTTTGACTTAAGAACCTTTAGGAGTGCAGCCTTTTCCTCATCTTTTAAGTCTTTGGCAATAATGACGGGTAATTTATTATCACCCTCCAGAAATGCATATTCTAGATGAGGAGGCAAGTCCTTGAGCTCGACCTCGGGGAAGTCTTCAGTTATTTCAACATTTTTGACTTCCGCTTTATGAAGTATTTGTGGAGACGGAGAGGGTGAAGGATCGTCATTTAACAATCTTTCAAGGAGAAGAATGTCCCCCTCCGGGTCAAGATAGTTTTCATCAACTCCATTGGGAATTGAGCTATCTTGAGCAAGAAAAGCCTCGACCTCTTCCAGGAGGAAGTCACTTCCCTCAAACGGAGTGAGGGAAGGGGAAGAGTCGGAAATGATAGGATCAGTAGAAAGACTGCCACTGGATGAGAAACCGAGGACCTCTTGAGAATACTCCTCAGACGCAACATCGATGACATCAATTCGGTTAACCGTTTCAGCGTCATAGTTGGAGGAGTATCTTGAAGTCTGATCAAGATTGAATGTGATGGCTTCGCCACCAACACGTAGAGTGATTTCTTCTTCGAATACATCGATTAAAGCACGACCCGTTCTTAAGAATCCTCTCCCGAGAATGAGAGGAACTCGTGGGTCAGCATCGAAATCAACAATCACGAAATCTGCAGGAAAGTGGAACTTTCCTACTTTCACAAAGATATCTTCGGCAATGCCGAGAGGACGGGATATAGTACGGTCTGCAAGCTCGAGTGTCATGCAGGTCGGAGTGAGAGTAGGTAGAGAAAGTCTTCTCCAGACTGAGTACGGCATCAGGTTAATGCTTGCGCCAAGATCGGCCAAGGCAAAGCATTCAACCATCCCAGGGAAAATACATGGAATGAGAAATTTCCCGGGATCTCCAAGCTTTTCGGGAAGCTTTCTCAAGAGCACTGCAGAGCAATGTTCATTGAGTGAAGTTTTTGCCATCTCACAGAGTTTTTCTTTGTTGCTTATCAGATTTTTGATTGTCGAAGCAAACTTAGGCATGAGAAGAAGAGCGTCCGCGAAGCTAATATCGAAGTGTAATTCTTGGAAAATTTGATAAAATTTTTCCATCTGATGGTTAGCTCTTTCGCGGTTCTTTTGATCATACACACGTGAAGGATATGGAATTGAAGGCTTAGGATCATTCTTCGGAATTTCATCAGGACTCACAGGAGGATCAAATACAACTTTCGGCTTACGAGCCGGAATAGGGACAACTTGAGGGTGGACGTTGTTGGTACCTCCGTTATTAGTAGGAAGTACCTTGCCCGTAGTAACCTCAGGCTCACGTTCCGCTACCTTAGGAGGAGAAGAAGAGGTAGAAGGAATTGAGGGTCCATTGTATGATACCCCACTTCGGGTAGTGATCGCTTTGACATCGCCCCTCGGGTTAGCGATCGTGTTGCTTGGTAATGTACCCGAGCCCGAGGGTCGATCATTTAAAGACTTCTGAAGATCAGAGATCGTCTTGATCAATAACCGATTCGTTTCCTCTTGTGCTTTCATGAATTGTTTAATCTCAGCATCGGAGGAAGACGAGGGTGGAACAACGTTTTGATTTTGAACAGGGGGATTTTGAACACGGTTGTTTTGAAAATTCCCTTGGTTTTGATTGTTGTTACCCTGAAAATTGTTTCTCTGATTGAAATTACCCTGATTGTAATTCCCTTGATTCTGGTTTCTTTGAAAATTTCCTTGAAAACCTTGGTTTTGATTGCCATTTTGAAAATTGTTTTGATTAAACTGGCCTTGATTTTGGTTCGAGTTTTGGAAATTTGAGTTTTGACCTTGGTTAAAATTCTGATTCGCGTTACGGTTTTGATTTTGGTTAAAACCGGGAGGTCCGAGAAAATTGTTGGAACGATAGCTTAAGAGATTACGGTCCCCTTGCGGTTGGTAAGAATTACCCCCCGTGTTGTAGGAACCGTTAGCAGCATAAACGTTCTCTTGAGGAAATTCAGCAGTAGCTGGACACTCGGAATACAGATGTGGGCCCCCACAAGTTTCACAACTTCGGGCCACGGCTTTGACTTGTTGATTTTGAACCTGATGTTGCATTGTTTGGTTCATTCTCAACACAGCCGTAGAAATATCATCCATCTTTTTGGTAAGAGCAATTATTTCAGGAGATGATGATGAGGGAGTAACTGAATTACATGATGCATCCCTCTCCGCAGAGGAATCCCAAAAGTTATGATGGGCAGTCATGTTTTCAATCAAATCATAGCACTCCTCGGGACGCCTTTTCATAAAGGTCCCACCAGCAGCAGCATTGAGAATGTCTCGGTGCCTCAATGTCAGACCATTATAGAAGGTATCTATGATGGTAACTTGTAACATATTGTGGTTAGGGCACCGATCAATGGCTAGCTTATAACGCTCCCAAGCCTCAAAAAGAGACTCATCGGGACGTTGCCGGAAGTTGCTGATATCATTTCGTAACTTGGTAACCATGGATGGTGGAAAATATTTTGCTAGAAACTTGGTTACCATTTCATCAAAGGTTCGAATAGAATTCTTTGGGAGTCGGTCAAACCATGCAGTGGCATGATGAGCGAGAGAATAGGGGAAGAGGTACAGCCGAAGGGCATCATCGGTGACACCATGCTGTTTCATGCTTTGGGTGACCGTAAGATATTTGTCAAGATGCTTGTTAGCATCGTCACCTGGTAATCCGTGAAATTGACACGAATTCTGGACTTGTTGGATCATGTGGTGCTTGAGGCCAAAGTCCGCGGCCCCAATAGTTAGTGGTGCAATAGGCCCACCCCGCCCTTGCATGGTAGGCTGGCACAGCTCCTCCATCGTTCGGAGATCGGGAGCTGGCTCATCAGGGGGTGGTAATAGTGGTGGTGGTGGCCCAGCGGCCATTTTGGTTTCTGTATTAGAACGTAGCTCGGGTACGTCTTTCTGTTTTTTATTCTTTGTTTAAGACCGAGTGCGCATGCACTAAAAACAATTTTTCAACACAAGTTCGAGGCAAAACCACAGTGAACTTAAACCAATAATCACAAGCGAGCAGCTTCTTTGAAAAAGGTACACTACTCACAGGGATACAAAGGCAAGTTTTAATCTTAAGTTTGGGAACTTATTATGGGTTTATTAATTGATTTTTGAAAAACTGCTTTAGGCTTATGGGTGTGTGTGCAGAAAACTTGGGAAATATTTTTGGAACTGATTCGTTAACCGAAATCGTCCCTTTAAGATTACTCGCAGGCTGGCGGGAGGAAGTAAATAGGTTTCCTCTTCAGTTCGCAATTTAATGTCAGAACTTACCTTAAACCAACTGTTTCAGGTTGTAATCTTAAAGAACACGAAGTAATTTAACTTCACAGTTTGTTTTTGATTGTTTTTAATTTTTTTGGTGTTTTTCAACACTTCAGGAGAAGTGTTAATGAACGTTTTTGATATGATAATATTTTTACAAAAACTTTTTACAGGGAGGGTTTTGAAACCACTAAACTTAAAACGATTTTGTAAAACACGCAACAACCTCCCCGGCAGCGGCGCCAAATTTTGATTGGTCCTAAACCGTCTAATTATTATTGACCAAGGTCAACAAGTCAAAGATAGCCTAGAATCAATACTCCGGTGATAGTGTAGTGTTTCCCCGGGTCGTAAAAGTCCCAGCGAGATTGCAATGGTGCTTTTGGAATCGTTTATGAGAAAGTGGCACTCAGGACAGTAGCCAGATGATGTGGGAATAATATTGCTACTGTTATTTTGGTATTGACAAACAGATATAATATTCACAATAATCAGATACCAGATATATGCACAAATTCACAATTAAGATCACGTATCGGGCTGGAAAAGTGGATTTTTGGTAATTATCAAACTACAGGGGGTGCTTTTGACACTTTTCAAAACTTAAAATTAAAACTGAAAAAGAAATTATAAAAGTGATTAAAATAATATTTAATTAATTAAACTATTTAAAATCTAATTTATATCTAATTTCTATTTAACTAATAATTATAACTATTACAAATTAAACTAAAAATTTGCAAAAACAATTTCTAAACTTAAAATAGAACTTGAAGAAAGTATAAAAAAAATTAAAATAAATATTTTTGTCTTTTTGTGGTTTTGTTATTAATTAAAAACTATTTAACTTAATTAAACTAAATAAACTACTTTTAATTTATATTAATACTAAATTAACTTTAGAAAATTAAGATAAAATTTATAAAATTATTTAACCATCACTGGAATCCTACAAAATTATAAAAACTCTAAAATTATGTCTTAAGATTAAACAACTAATTATTTATCTATTAATTAACTTAAATCTATTTTAAACAAATAAAATAAGGAAAATAGAAAATGAACAGTAGAATCTCAAAATTTATTTTCTAAAAACTTATTATGCTATATTAGAACTAGAAAAATTATAAAAACTAGATTTAACCTTATAAAAACTAATTAAGCTATTTAATATTTGATATTAATTAATAATAAAGAAAATTAAAATTAAATCTAATTAACACTAAATGACAAAATAAAAATCTGAAAAAATTATCAAAATTACTTTACTATCTAAGGTATTTAATAAAAATATAAAAACACTAGTGACTTAATAAAAATATAAAAATGAAAATTAAAATTAACTTGAATTAAATAGAAACTATCACTTATTTTAAACTTGACTTTTTTGGATTTTTCTTTTTCAGAGCTACTTAACAACTTAAAATAACAAACTTTTGTAAAAACACTTTTAAAAATAGCTTATAAAATTGGTCCTTATGATAACTTTTGAGAAGTTACAAATTAAACCCTTCAAAAATCAGAAAATACAGGTTTGGTCCCTGGAGTTTGTGGAATTTACAAAATTGGTCCCTGAGGTTTAAAATAATAAAATTTATACTTGTGGTCCTTGTACTAATGTTAAATTGCAGGTTTGATCCTTATTTGAAGTTTGGAAAAAAATCACAAACAGCCCCTCAACTTTCAGCTAATTACAAAATAGGTCCTTGTGAAAATAATCCTAACCGGACTCAAAATAAGCTAAAACCAAATACCACTTACACCTTTGGGCCCAAAATAACAAACAGTCCACACCCTAAGCCCAGTCCAACCCCCATGTTTGACCCCGGTCAAACCATCAAACTACCACCTCCTTCCCCGTTTCCCTCTCAGTCTCCCCCACTTGAAACAACCTCCCCGGCAGCGGCGCCAAATTTTGATTGGTCCTAAACCGTCTAATTATTATTGACCAAGGTCAACAAGTCAAAGATAGCCTAGAATCAATACTCCGGTGATAGTGTAGTGTTTCCCCGGGTCGTAAAAGTCCCAGCGAGATTGCAATGGTGCTTTTGGAATCGTTTATGAGAAAGTGGCACTGAGGACAGTAGCCAGATGATGTGGGAATGATATTGCTACTGTTATTTTGGTATTGACAAACAGATATAATATTCACAATAATCAGATACCAGATATATGCACAAATTCACAATTAAGATCACGTATCGGGCTGGAAAAGTGGATTTTTGGTAATTATCAAACTACAGGGGGTGCTTTTGACACTTTTCAAAACTTAAAATTAAAAATGAAAAAGAAATTATAAAAGTGATTAAAATAATATTTAATTAATTAAACTATTTAAAATCTAATTTATATCTAATTTCTATTTAACTAATAATTATAACTATTACAAATTAAACTAAAAATTTGCAAAAACAATTTCTAAACTTAAAATAGAACTTGAAGAAAGTATAAAAAAAATTAAAATAAATATTTTTGTCTTTTTGTGGTTTTGTTATTAATTAAAAACTATTTAACTTAATTAAACTAAATAAACTACTTTTAATTTATATTAATACTAAATTAACTTTAGAAAATTAAGATAAAATTTATAAAATTATTTAACCATCACTGGAATCCTACAAAATTATAAAAACTCTAAAATTATGTCTTAAGATTAAACAACTAATTATTTATCTATTAATTAACTTAAATCTATTTTAAACAAATAAAATAAGGAAAATAGAAAATGAACAGTAGAATCTCAAAATTTATTTTCTAAAAACTTATTATGCTATATTAGAACTAGAAAAATTATAAAAACTAGATTTAACCTTATAAAAACTAATTAAGCTATTTAATATTTGATATTAATTAATAATAAAGAAAATTAAAATTAAATCTAATTAACACTAAATGACAAAATAAAAATCTGAAAAAATTATCAAAATTACTTTACTATCTAAGGTATTTAATAAAAATATAAAAACACTAGTGACTTAATAAAAATATAAAAATGAAAATTAAAATTAACTTGAATTAAATAGAAACTATCACTTATTTTAAACTTGACTTTTTTGGATTTTTCTTTTTCAGAGCTACTTAACAACTTAAAATAACAAACTTTTGTAAAAACACTTTTAAAAATAGCTTATAAATAAGCTGTGACACCCCCTTGTCTTAAACAGTTGACTTTGGTTGACTGTTTGGTCAAACTGGGTCAAATGGCCTTGGGTGGGGACCACAATGGTGAAATCAGATCCCAATTAGTTCAACAAGCTTAAACAAACAAATAATAACAAGATACAAGCTCAAATAAGCTAAACAAAAGCAAATAAGCACTTAGCAATCTTGAACTGAACCAGGTTTGGGGACAAACTTGATGAGCAATTGCAGGTGGGGTCCACATGTCCTAAGGTCAAACAAATGGTCAAACCTGAGACTCTGGTAGGAGGGGGGATGTAAAAACCTATCTATGGGGTCTGGGGTCCACTGAGGTGGTCACAAAACACCACCAAAGTGGTGGTGGTGACTGAGTGTCTGGGTGAGCAGGGCACAATCCTTGCCCTGCAGGTCACTTTGATGGTCTGTGGGGCCTAGGTTAAATTTTATAAAAATGAAATGAAAGTATATTCTCAAAGTTGAGCTGGTAGAAAACTAAACCTCTAATTCTCACAATCCCAAATAAATCACTAAATTCAGAAATGAACAAGCAAATATGATGAAATCTGAGAACAAGTATTTTTGACTTTGAGTGAAACTTTCCTAGTTTGACTTTTATGAGATTCCAACACTCCTAATAAGCTGTAACTATGATAATAAGCTAATGTGAGATTAAAAATAGCTACAATGATCACTTATGAGCAATTGAGCAAAGTTTTGGGACACAAATCCCTCACAGTTAACTGTGAGGGTGAGTTTTCTTTGATTTTGACTTTAAACCTAATGAGACACTAATTTTATTACTTACCTAACTGGTTTAGACCTAATGAAACTTGACTGAGCTAAAAACATCAACTAGAACACCCTTAAGGATAGTGAGCACTGATTATCCAAACACACCTTTATATTTAGAAATTGAAGATTTTCAAAACAAATGAATGCTCTGGTTCAAGTTTTTGATTTCAACCTACTAAATATTACTAAGTGACTTTATCTAAGTACTAGAAAACAGATTGCCACTACAATAGCACAAGTTTTAATCTATAGCTAAGTTTTGACAGTTAAAATTAAATGATTAAGTAGATATAGATCTTAACAAACAAACTATTATGATTAAACTAAAAATTACTCAAATAACAATCAAAAACTCAATGCAAGCACAGATTTGCAAATACAAGCAAGGAAATTAGAAACTAAACTTTTGAGGAAAAATGGAAATGAGTAAAAAACTTACTGAGTACTTCTAGCAAGAACAAGAAGTTTTCCTATGATGCCTATCTTTAAATAGGCTATTTCCAACTCAATCCAGCTCCTTGATTGTGCTCAAAACCTGAAACAAACAACAAACATACAAACAGTTGACTTATGTTGACTTTTTTTAACTTTTTGATTTTTCTTCTAATGTAGCTAAATTTTAAGGTCTCTAAAGCTTAGATAAGCTTATGGGAGCTTATATGAACCTAAATACAGTCCATAATCACCATACAAGTAATGCAGACTTTTAAAATGAAACTCATAATTCTCAAAACACAATACAGATTGAAAGCTTGAATTTTATAACTGAAATTAAGTTTACAATACAATAAAAAGAAGGTTACCACTGCTTAATAGCTTGGGTGTACCCTAGAATTGAAAAGTACAATTGAACGACATACATAAAACTAAAATTAACTACTGGTTCATCCTTGTGCTTCCCCCTCTATTTATAGCTCCCAATTAGGGTTTCCCATCCTCTTCTGAGCATATCCCACCACTCTCTGATCAATTTGGTCCACTCTTGAGTTGACACGTAATTTTGGCGCCAAAATGTGTTTCTTCAAATTGCCTCTGATAACGTGTAAGGGTGAAGGGGAATTTATTGTGGGTGGCTTGGGTAGGTGTAGGGAGGTGGGAAGGTAATGATTGTGGGGGCTTTGGCTTGTGATTGGAGGAGAAGGGAGGTTGGTTCAAGTGGGGGAGACTGAGAGGGAAACGGGGAAGGAGGTGGTAGTTTGATGGTTTGACCGGGGTCAAACATGGGGGTTGGACTGGGCTTAGGGTGTGGACTGTTTGTTATTTTGGGCCCAAAGGTGTAAGTGGTATTTGGTTTTAGCTTATTTTGAGTCCGGTTAGGATTATTTTCACAAGGACCTATTTTGTAATTAGCTGAAAGTTGAGGGGCTGTTTGTGATTTTTTTCTAAACTTCAAATAAGGATCAAACCTGCAATTTAACATTAGTACAAGGACCACAAGTATAAATTTTATTATTTTAAACCTCAGGGACCAATTTTGTAAATTCCACAAACTCCAGGGACCAAACCTGTATTTTCTGATTTTTGAAGGGTTTAATTTGTAACTTCTCAAAAGTTATCATAAGGACCAATTTTGTCATTTTTAGAATAGTATAAGGTTTATTTTTCACATTTTCCATTTTTCAAAACCTTAGGGACTATTTTAGACATTTTTCAAAGTTGAGGGACCAAAGTTGTAAATATGTGATTTTAAACTTTAAAGGACTATTTCTTACAACTTATGAATCCCAAGGACCTTTTATGATATTTGTACAAGTTTTGATTTACCAGGGACTAGTTTTGCAAATTTATGAAACTTGAGGGACTGAAACTGCCAATTATGCAAACTTTGTACGTTTTTTCATTTGTTTTTGCATATTTTGTGTTTGAAACATATAAAACACACCTCTAAGATATTTTAAGTATTTTGATACATATTTGGGTGTTTTTGTATGTTTTGGCAGTTCAGAATTAGTAAAAATGATGAGTATTTACACACTCATCATCAACATACAAGATTTTAATCCAAATCTCACTCGAAGCTTTCCATTCACACCTCGTTGGGGTACGACCCGGGAAATCACTTCCCGGTCTCACAATTTGAATATCACTTTCACAAGTTTTGCGAGGTAATCGTTTTCCTAAACGGTTTACTCGTATTACTTGACGTTTATTTGTCTCACGACAAATTAAACTTCACGTTTGTTGATATTTTGATAAATTGTTTTTTTTACACACACCAAAACACAACGAATCAAATGGCGCCGCTGCCGGGGAGGCTGTGTGTCGAAAGTCTCGATAAGGTTTAGACAATTAGTCTTGTAGAACCTTCGCAAGAAGTTACGCTTTCATAAAACTTATAAAAAACCAAAAATATTTTTCTTTTGTTTCTAGTATATGTATTATATCTATATAAGATAAAGAAAAACACAAAAAGATTTTCCCGTTTCATTGTTTAATAAATACAAAGTTAAAATCTTACCACCGCAAATCAAGGCAGAACACCTACCAACTGGGGGTGTGACCATAATAAGTTCCCAAACCAAAGATCAAAACTTGCCTTTGTATCACTTGCGTTTTGGAAAATTTTTAAACGAAATTCATACTTTAAGAGGAGTCGAAACGGTATGTGGCGATCCAACGAACTTCGCCCAATGAGAGATCCATTCTTCTCTCCCGCTCCTTTGTGCGTTTTTTCTTAGAAGTTAGCCTTGCGTTCTTCATTATTGGTTTAAGTTCCCTTGTCTTTAAAGTGGTATTGTTTTAATTGATTTTTTTGTGTGGTGCATGCGCACACGTTCGTCTACGTCAACAAGTCCTTTGCAAACGCTAAATAACATTCCAAGGAGAAGGCGTAATCGTCGACGTACCAACCGAATAGCCGAACCCGAGCTTCGTGCTATTCCAATCATGGCGGCCGAACCCACCACGAATGAGCTTCTCCAAGCACCCATCGAGGGTTACGGAGATGCTATCATCATTCCAGCCATCGTGGCTGACAATTTCGAGCTAAAGACGGGGTTGATTAACTTAGTCACCTCGCGTCAATTCTATGGTTTCGAGAGGGACGATCCTCAAGATCACATTCGATGGTTCAACAAAATCACGTCAACCATCAAATGCAAAAATGTCCCTGAGGAGGCTATCAAACTTCTTCTCTTCCCGTTTTCCCTCGATGGGGCTGCCAAAAATTGGCTAGACAAACAACCCCCTCGATCGATTGAAACGTGGGAAGATTTGGTCAAGAAGTTTGTGAACGAATTCTTTCCTCCATCCAAAACCACCGCCCTCAAGAATGAGATCATGAAATTCACTCAAAATTTTGATGAATCATTCGGTGAGGCATGGGATCGTTACAAGGACATGCTTCGTAAATGTCCTCATCACGGTTTTTCCGAGTTGATGCAACTCGACACTTTCTATAATGGTGTGAGCCAAGTCGATCAAGACTCTCTTAATGCCTCCGCGGGAGGCAACTTCTTGAATCGCACCACCAAAGATGCTTTGATGATCATTGAAAACAAATCCAAGGTCCGCATTCCACGAAGCAAATCGGTTGTTTCGCAAATTAATGTTGGTCCTTCTTCCTCATCATCCGTAGCTCAATCTAGCACCGATGCTAGACTTGACAAACTCACGGAAGCAATTCATGCTTTGGTTCTCACCAAAACAAAGAAAGTCTCTTCTCAACCTGCTGAAGTCAAAAAGGTTGACACTTGCGTTACTTGTGGTGGTCCACACACTTACTACAATTGTACTGCCACCGATGGCAATCCTTTTGAAGTCAATGCAATAGTCGGTAATTCCAACCAAGGAGGTAACCAATACCGTCCTCAAATGGAACAAAATTACCGTACTAACAATCAAAGTGGTCCACCCGGTTTTTCTCAACCCAACAATCCAAATAGATTCAATCAAAATCAACAACAAAGAAACCCGAATGTTCAAAACCAATTTCAAGCCCCTATGAATCAATATCAAAATCAAGGGGGAAATTACAACCAAAGTTCTCAAAATCAAGGAAACTTGAATAGAAACCAAGGTTATGGTAATTTCAATCAAGGAAACAATTTTCATGGTAATCAAAACCATGGAAATTTTCAAAATCAAGGTTTCAATCAAAA